>JAWWEQ010045554.1:0-93860 GCA_035583055.1 Torymus tubicola | reverse complement strand
GAGCTTTTTAGACGAGGCAAATCCGTGATGTTATACTGCCAATGTGTCGTCGTCAAGCTCGATGCAGGAGCAGTACTCTGCTCTCGAGAAAATTAACTTCTCTCTCTTGTAGCTGGTGGTGGTGGTGGTATTTGATTACTAAAGTGGACTTTCTTCCATGTATATTGCCAAGTGTATATAAGAATTTTTAATGAGAGAGTGATTGATAATAATCATGTTATGATGACGAGGAAGTAGGATAGTAGGGTTACTACTTTGCTGATGGAGTGGATGATAAAGGACTTTTGGTAAGTTCGAAACAAGGAGAAAGTTGTAGGAAGAAATTTATCGACTACCGTCACATTTAATCGTTAAGTAATCAATGACGTTGTTATTGTTTCGCAAGTACGAAAGTTCTTGTGTACGTATATAACGTAAGTTTGGCTACAATGTGTACTGTTTACAATATACGCTTAATTGCATTGAATATATATATAGTTTGCAAAGTGAACAAATTGTTCTTGCGGTTATCAATATATTATTAGGAATTTTTGCCATTGTTGACTATGGCAGAGCGTGATGATAAAGCTTTTCAGGTTCTTCTGTGAGAACCTTTTTAAATTTTATAATTTCTGATACTCAAAATCTTTGAATATTCATTAAGCGACAAGCTTACTACTATACACACGACAACTCGGCGGTGTTTTTACTTCCGAGGTAGGTCAAGTGATCATCATGAAAATCTAACTCGAATTACTATAAATATTCATCATAATTCTAAGTAGTCCTTTGTGAAACTTTCCGAATAAAATACTGTCTCTCTCGCTCTCTCTCTCTCATTCTGGCAGTTAAAGGAAAAATATGAATAGTGCTTGAAAAGTTTCGCGACGACTTCATTCCGGTTTGACGGCCTTTGACGTTATATGCCGTATGTGTCATTATACGGCTAAACTTCAAAGACCCCCCCGACTGCACTCTTCATTACACACACGTGGCAAAGAATTTTTCAACAAATCACCCAACTTTTTTTTGCGCTCTTTTCGCGAAACTTTCAACTTTTGAAATCAGTCTACGTATCTTTAAGCGTATTGTTTATCTTCATCATGTGCGCTTTATCTTTACAATCTATCTTCAAACGACCTACGTCAATTAAATATAAAATCTTTACAAGCTGCATAATATTATAATTTACGCTGGAAAAATAACGTTTTACAAGTTATATCACCAATGCTAACACCACTAAATTAAAAATAGTAAACTTTCGAGTTTTCCTCTAATTAAAAAAGAAAAAGTGGTGACGCTCCAGTTCGCAAACTCATCGGCTAGCTCGCGCAAACACTCCTAAAACGCAAACTTTCATTCTCTCATTCCCCCCGTCCACCCCTCATCCCCCCTTCCTCGCCGTTCTCCATCCATCCATCCGAGAGAACTACAAATAGGCCGAGAGAAGCGTGACAATTAATACAGACGCTCCCTCTCTCTCTCGCGCGCGCGTTCCGTGAAAATAAGCGAGAGAGGACGCCGGGCGATGAACCGGTTAATCCAACGACGAGAGAAAGAGCGAGAGAGAGGAGCAGAGTTCAAGAAGTCGTCGTCGCGGAAACGGAGAGCGCCGGACGGCGCGAAATTACGCTCGTGAATTCGTTCAAGATTCGTCGAGTCGCTGATTCATGAAAATCCCGACGCGTCGGCGACTGGGACGGTGAGGAAAAGGCTGGAGATAGAGAGAGAGAAGAGAGAGAGAGAGTGAGGGAGAGTGAGAGAGCAGGAAGAGCAGCTTATACCGAATTTTGCAGCTGGTAGGATCGATTGATATTTCAATCTCACGATTTTTCGTATATCGTCTCCTGTACGCTACTGGATGGGAAATTGATTCATGCTGATAGAGAAAAAAAGAAGAGAGAATGATTCTTGTACGGAAATTGCGAAATTCTTAGAATTCGACGGATATAGAATTTCAATGAGGATAATTCAATGGCGAGTGACTTGAAGATAATTTTAGATAAGGTGAATGCGAACCTAATTTATCTTTCGAATGGTAAGAAAATAACAGAGGAATTGTATACTTTGCTCAATTTTACTATAATTTTGATACATTTTTCTCTAATTTTGGTAACAAATGCATTTGTGCATTGACACATCTTTAATATTTTGGTAAACCAATGAATAAATAAAATCATTAATTTCGGAATTAATTATGTTTTATTTCGTTGCATTTCAAAAATGCAAAGATCAGACCCACGAATATTCTGAAATCTTAGGGTTACAATTTTTTTTAAACCAATAGAATGCGTTGCCAGTTTCTTTTATTTGGCTATATTACTCTATGATCGTGTGAATGATTTACTTTCAGATAACCATCATTCTTACATATGCCGGCATAAGCGATTTATCTGTTTCTGAAAATCTTGCCCTGTCTAACACACAAACTCCCAAAAACGCAAACCAAAGGATTCCTATGCCCTCCGACCACAACCCAACCAATCCTACCGCCTGAAAATATCCTGAGAGTACACACCTCGAGTCTCTTAGCCGCTACAACCTTACAACTGTCACAAAGGAATAGCGGCCTCTAACTATGCCCCCCCCCCCCCAAAAAGAAAACCTTACACGCGCCGTCACTCGAAAAACGCGCAAAAGTTCTCTCGCGGCGCCACCGGAGAGTTTCGTCAAAAGCCCCTTGCACCAACAACAAGCATTTTCCAAGCCGTTTCGCGAGAGGATCACAAGGGAGCCGCCGCATTCGCGCACGCGGTCGACACACCACGGAAATTGCGTTTCCACCGCGCGAGATTTTTCGATTTCGACGCGTGTGAGGTAAAAACGGTCGCTTAATTATCGATCGCGCGCTGCACGTTCGCGACGCGTGAGCATACGTGCGCGAGAGGGAGAGAATGATTTTTGGAGAGGGAAAAGGAGAGGGAAAGAGTGATTTCTTTTGATCCGCGCGTGCAAGCTCGCGGAGAGCAGTGCGAGAGCGCAGGGCTCGTTATGCGAGAGGTCTTTGACGGGTCTTTTGGAGAAGAGAGATTTTTCGCTGGGAAAAAAACTGTTGTCGGCGACGACGACGACGCCGGCTTGGCTTCTCTCTCACTCTCTGTGTGGAGTTTGCAAGTGCCATGCAACGCGCTCGCGGTGGTTGCGTTGAGCGTGTATAAAGGTCGACTGACTTTGTTCTGTTAAATGCGAGTAAAGAAATGTGAGGTTGAATTTGTGTGTCTATGTGTGCGCGCGTGCAGTGATGTGTCGGTGCAGGTTTTTTTTCATTTCATTGAGAGAAAAAAGCGTGTGTAAAATCCCGTTACGAATGCAGTTGTCGATCAGGTTGAACAGGCGACAGCAAAACCCAGTTGTGCAACCAAAGCTTTGTGTGTCGCCTTATAAAAGAGAAATTTTGAATAAAATATAGCGTAGATTGAATTTTAACGGAGTGATTTGGTTACGGTTACGTGGGCCGCTTTACAGTCGCGCATGCTTGAAATGTATGTCAAAGTAACTCTATGAAGTTTTTGAAATTATTGTGTTTATCCTTTTAACGCACAAAGAATTCTTTTAATCGACCTCTAAAAATATATATTTTTTTCTATTATAAAAGTGTTTCTACAAAGCTCTAATCGTATAACTCTGAATCAAAAGTTTGAAACGTCGAGGTGTAACGAAATACAAAAATTGATTTTACACTACAGTTGTATTAATTGCCTCTGCTATTTGCACGTTAGATTTATGTATACAAAGTATATATAACGGAATATAATTTCTCTAGTCAAATGTCAAAGCAGAACAAATATCGCAGCGACGTGTTTTGAAACTGATTCTCTAAATCAATGAACTTTACATCTGACGTACGTTTAGCAAGAGCCTATATTGATTAAATTTACTTTGACACGAAGATTTAGTATTTTATAGTATAAAATAAACTTATGACGAAGATTTGGATGAAATTTCCATTGTTTAATAACTTTAATTGAAAAAGTTGTTAGTTACATGCATACGAGATCTGTCCGGGATCCAGGACTGTTTCGAGAAGTGGAAACATCGCTGGAGTCGTGTTATAAAATCAAGTGGGGATTACTTTGAAGGAAGCCTCGATGCTGAAGAATAACGCCAGCGTGGAGATATAAAGATAGGCCCGATACTTTCCGGACAGACCTCGTAACTAACTAATCTTCTGTTGGACTGCAACAAACTACACTTCCACTACAATTTCATCAACTGCTATCCAATAAGCGCACACATCAAATCGGTCGTCGACTTTTCCAAATCGCGCGCGTGTAATATCGTGTTTACATATCGTGTTTACATCATTAGTCCGTCGAGATTTAATGCTAACTCTCCTCTCGTCCTCCCCTCCGTATCCAACGGTACCGATGTATTGGCAATTTGACGCTTTATGTATTTTGATACTAATACGATCATGTAATTACATACATGTACGTGCGTGCGCGAGAGAGAGCGAGCTAGAGAGAGAGTCGTAAGGGGCAGGATGAAATTCCGCGGTTAATACACCACCCTCGCAGAGCCCTCCCGCGCATAGTAATATCAGAATTCCAACGTGCAAATTCGATGTTACGCGACATGTGTAATCACAGTGATATTATTGTACGCTGTTAGCGCTCGCGCCGATTATACGTATACGCGGGAGGGCTAAGGGCGGGCTCTAGAGTGTCTTTTGCCGAGGCTTTTCAGGATTGCTCGCGGCAAGGGTAGGGATTTGAAATGCGGTACGTGTTTAGTTTCGGGGATGAATTCTAGGAAAGGGAGTTTGCAGTTGTCAGGGTTGAGGAATGTTTTCTTAGGTAATTTAGTGCTGAAAGCGGTATCCATTGTAGTCGTGGCGAGATTTGCTTTAGTATTAATAACAACAGAGATTAGTTAATCGTGTCTTATACTCCATTTTCAATTCTTTACATTCTATTTTTTTGCGTTATATTTGTAAAATATTTCACTTTTTTCAGTGCTGTGACAATAAAGGTGATAAAAATGAATAATATGCACTAACACCTCTTACTATCTTCGTCAGAAGTCAATTGTGAATAAACGAAACATTCCGAAACTATTAATCATTATTTGGAATTCTCTATAAGTATGCCAATATCAATAATTGCACGAAACTTAATTTCACACTTCGAAATTTACATCACCATTTTACTCTCACTCACTAATCTCTCTACACACGAGAACTAGTCGAAACAGAACCTCAGACGCGACGCGAACTCGCGCGTAAGTGTATGTGTGTGTTCATTTCTCGAGGAAATTCGTTGGAACTTCCACGCGCGTCTCTCTCTCTCTCTCTCTCTCTCTCTCAGACCCTGATAAATCTCTACACCAAGCCTTTGAGCTTCCCTCCTCTCACTCTCTTTCTCTTGCTTATACACGTGCGAGGGCGAAAGCGTTGATCGCCCGCGCGATAAGCGATATTTTCGCCGGCGTCGGCGCGCGGGCGTGTAATGAGCGATAAGCTTAAGTACGTTTGAGTGCGAGTCCTCGAGTCAAGTCAGTGCGATTAGAAACGGGAGGACCAAGAAGTGGTTCGTGTGTTCTAAGCAGTCGTAATAAAAGCTGAATTGGTAGAAGTAAATTGTATTTATTTATTTCAATCGAATGATAAAGAGGTTAGAATAGGCAAATTTGTGTGAATGTAGTTCGAGACTAATAATAGCTTGAATTGTGATAACGTTAAAAAAGATTGAAGTTTACGTTGCTTTCAAAAAAATAAAAAAATTTAAATGTTTTAAGTTACTTTCATTTTTGTATGAAGTTATTCTTACGATATGAGAAAAAGCAGCTTTAATTTAGAAATATTAAATTTCAAATGTTGTTCTCAATAAAAACAGTAAATATCATTCGTAATGATATATACTGACTTTGGAATTTTAGTATTCTTTTTTCTTTTTAAAATCACTAAATAAATACAGAAACATGAACTCATCCATTTACACAAATATTAGCATCTCAAGAGCTCTCTTCTCTCACAACGAATCACTTCAATGCTGAACAATCGTCCAACCCCAGCGGCTTGATCACCATCACTGATCGTCTTCTAACCCACAGCCGTCCTCGAGAGCTCGAGTTCAAAGTCCGTCTCTCTCCTTCCCTGTCCCTCTTTTCTCTATTCTCTCAAAACCATTCCTCCATTCGCGACGGAAAACCGGAGAGTCCAATCAAAACTCGCCATCTAACTTTTCTGGAAATGAAGACCACAGCAGCACGCAAACATTGCCGGTAACCAAACGTCGATTAGCCCAGGCACACATAGAGCAGCAGCAGTAGTCGCAAGAGATCGACGCGATTAGGCGTGCGACGAGTTCGCAGCGAGTCGTCATGCGACTCTCTTTCGCCTAGCTTCTAAGCGAAAAGCGTGGAGAGAGCGAGAGAAAACGAAAGAGTGGGAGAGAGTATTTGCCCGAGATGTAGGGTAAAAGCGTAGGCGAGAGGGCAAATACTCGCTCGCCGCACACACAATATTATCGCGCGGCAGAGATCTAAACTGCCTGCCGCCTCGTCGTCGACGTCGTCATCGTCTTCTTCGTCGCCCAGTTCCTCTACACCCGCCTTTCAAGCTGTGATCTTCATCCTCTCAGTCGTCAAGATTGCGCACCTCCGGCGCTACTCGCTCTAGTCGCCGGCTCTCTTTGTTTAACACCCGGGGCATTAATACGGCTCTCTCGCGCTTTTTATGCATCTTTGCTCTCTCTCTCTCTCTCACTGGCTCTCGTATTTTTTTTTATTCTTCTTCCTGCTTACTACTGCCTTTGTCTTTTTCCCTTGTTCTTGTCTCCTTGCTTTAATCCACTTTCATTTTCAAGAAGAGCTGCATGACAGCCAAGAATCTAATCTTGTTTGTGAGGATGAATTTACTGATTAGCCAGGAAGTTTTTTAGTGGGAATTCGATGTTTTACGCTCTAATAATAATTATAACGTTGACTTATTTTGTAAATTATTATAAAAAATAGATAGATAGAAAAAATAAATGAAAAGTGTTGCTAACCGACAAGTACATCGTTCTAGGTCAATGACCTCTGTGAACTACATTTGCAATACACAGAATAAAACATTAGAATGTGCGAATAATATAAATTTAAAATAAGTTGCTTCTTAATAGAGTGTATTAAAATTCTCAATTGCTAAATTACACACTTTAGAATTCCGCGTAAGTTACAAACTCAATTGATTGCTTCTAGAATTTGGCACTCAAAGAAACTAAAATTAAGTATTATATCAAAAACCGTTTTAATTATATTTACGTCCCTGGTAGAAAATAAGCTCCTTTGTTGGTTAGCATTTTAATTAAATGAAGGCATTCATACTTAATACTAATATTAACATTTAATTAAAACTACTTTAAACTATAATTATAATTTAAAGCACTTATAAATATAATGTTTCACAGATAGGAATAGTTCCTCATTAACTACATTTTTAATTTACAAATTGACAAACAGATCACCAACCGTTGGTTGGAACTGCTACCAGAATTATAATTTTCAGTTAGAATAATTGTTTCTTTTTAGCAATTTCACAGTGATGTTGAATTATGTTCAAGGATTTTTAGATTTAAATCATGTCTTATCGATTTTCTCTGATTATTCAAATTTATTTTTTAATATACACAATATTTTCTTTAATATTAAAGTAGAGGCATTGTAATTGGGTATGGCCTCCCCATAACCTTTAGAGAAGCGAGATTCGTGGTTTTCGATCATCATAAAATGCTCCACCTCATAAAATGTATAAAAAGGTATCTTATATTCTAGTTTGATCCTGGGTAAAGTATCGATCAAGGGTTGAGCCACTAAAGCCTCAAACTATTGACCTGGAAGTGTCAAGCACAAACTGTATGCCAAGTTTTTCCGATTCGAAATTTTCTTGTGCTTATCTTACTCAGGCTCTTATGATTTAGACTTATTATTAGAATATACGTTAAAACTATTTTAACATTTACGAAGTATAAATAGAATAAAGATATGATTTATTAAAAATAGCAAAAGAACCAAAAAAGAAATACATTATGCGTGTCGTATACGTGCGCATCAGTTGTTTTGTGTTGTCGGCGTTTGGAGACTGACAAGGAGAATAAGTATTCTCAGATTCGGATGATAGATTTCGGTCAAACAGTGAGTATGTTTTTAGATGTCAAAATATAAAGAGATCCGCAATATTAGAATTTATAATACATTAATAATCTAAAGTTATCGAGTTTTTTAACAATACTAAATTTACTCAAGCGCGCTACGCACAGGCAATATCAATATCGGCAATAAAAATATTATAAATAGATATATTATGGATAAATAATAACTAAAATAAAGTCTTCTGTACAGACATCATAGATTATAGTGAAAATAAATAAAATAAAATGTTTTACTAAGATATACTTAAGAACTCGCAATATAAGAACGTCAGTCATTCCTTTTTCTTCCGTTATTTTACATTCAAAACATTGAGTGAATTCACATTAGTTCTTAATACATATCATTATGTACAGTAAAATATTGATAATAAATACAACAAAAGTTAATGACAAAATTATTTTAATTTATAAATATTTAATATCAGAACACGTTTTAGTCGGCTTCACTTTTCTCGGATTTCTTTTTTAAAAAGGAATAAAAAGAAAATACTTATAAAAGTATTAAGTTTTTCTCTTAATTATTCATTCTAAAAAAACGTTATATAAACTTTTAAAAAAGAAAATTCTAGAATGTTGCTTCTTTTAAGAATTTCTCGCAATCATTAGTGAGGAAATATTATGTCGTTTTCTTTACCGAACTAATAGTCAAGAAATTTTTAAAGATGTAAGACCTCCAATAAATAAATAAATAAATAAATAAATAAATAAATAAATAAATAAATAAATAAAAAGAATATATTGAAACTCTATTCTTGAAAAATCCTTAACATTGGTATCATGCGAAAGATAAATTATGACGTTCCATATAAAAGTATCAAGATTTAAAAATAATTACCACAAAAGTTGAGATTATTACGAGTATGTTTGAAATGCATTAATAACCATTTCACCGGCAATAGATTGTAGTTCCATTCCAAGTGTACATACCTGCAACAGAAAATAAATATCCAGATTTCAGCAATACACTTTGAAATTAATAAAAACTCGCTCAAGTATCGATTCCCCACATTTATTTCACATTTATCTCAACACTCGCCGATTTTTATATTTCATAATATTCGTTATCGCGGTGAGCGAACTCGCTCACTCGCGCGAGCGTTCGCTGAAAACTGCGCAGATGGTGCATCTTGCGGCTGAATAGAAAACCAATCGATCAATCTCGTTTTCTCTCGTTTCTCCCTTTCTCTCTTTCATCCAGCCTCTCCCCCATCCTACCACGCCACTTTTCCCGCACCCTGCGTAAAGTTGGAATCTGTCAACTTTGACAGCCGATAGGTTCTTCCAACTCTCTCTCTCTCTCTCTTGCACTCCGTTCGTTCGTTCTCATAGCTCGTGAGCTGCTGAGTGCGCGCTATTTCTACTTATTTATAAATCGATCAAACGGTTTTTTCCGCGCTACAAAACTTTGTATAAGCCTGTCTGAAGGTGTTTCCTTGTGATTATAATTTTCAATTTTAACAAAGTGGTCGTGTCTTTGACGGTAAATGATGAGCGTTGAAAGCAGACAATTACAGTGAATTAGTTATCTGAACTTTGAAATTGCAGGAAGCTTGTTTTGATTAGTTTCCAACATCTTTTGTAAAGAGGTACATAAAAGTTTTGTACTTACAAGAATAGAAATTCAAACGCAACAAGTTGGTAGTTTTCATCCCATTATAGTTGACACACTTTATAGGACAATAGATTGAGATAGTAAAATACAATTTAAAATTAAAGAGCTAAGCGAACAAACAAACATGAAGAAGGTGACATCTTTAACTACTGGATTGTAGTGTAGGCGATTTAGTTAACATAATTTCTCCTATTACTTATACAAATTAGTGACACTCAATAATCGTTTAACTTAATACGAATATCAATACTATCAGTACTCCGCCAAAATAATTTCTAGTTCCCTCAAAAACATCTTAATCCTTTAACACCTTAAATCTTTATTTCCACTTTCCTTTCTTAGCATAAAATCAGCCTCCCCCATCTCCAAGTTTCTTCTATTTTTATTTAAAACATATAACCCCGTGTCCGCGCGTACGTAATCCTCCTGCAGTAAGAGAGAAGAAGAGAAAAAAAATCCGAGAACGCCGAAAAAAATCTTGCTTTTTGCCGATTTAGCAACGCAGATTGGATGGAGATTGGATCCGGAGGATCGCAGAATGGGATTGAAAATGCACGGCTGAGCGGCAGCAGCAGCAGCGCAGCGGTGGCTGCGTCGGTGGGCGGCATTAAAGAGGAGACCGGATGGCGAACCTTTGAAATTTATTCGATCAATTCCTTGGCAGCTTAGAGAGAGCGAAAGAGAGAGGGAGAGAGAGAGAGAGGAACGTAGCACCAGTGACGGCGAAGGCAGGGAGAGAAACGTGCGCGCCCTCATGGGAGAGAGTTTGAGCGATCGAGTTGCCGCTTCGATGTCCGCTGACTTCCGGTTTTTTTTTCTGCGCTCGGTTCTCCCTCCCTCCTCTCTCTCTCTCGCGAGAGCGCAATCAAATGCTATGCCGATCGATCGCATTTGTCACGCCGTATGAACTCGTATAGGGTTGCACTCGTAGTAAAAATATTTGCCTGCTGCTGCTATGAGCGCCGCGGTGCGATTGTGGAAAGCGAAAAAATCGCTGAACCTTGTTTCCTGGCGATATTAGATTTGCAGCTCGCCGGGCTCGAACCGTGTATTTCTCGACGCATTAAACGAATCAAAGGTGGGGAAAGAAATTAAAAAAAAAATTAAAAAAAATTCTTTTTACTCAACTCGGTGAGGAAAAGATTCATTCTGTATAAATTATTCTGAGGCATTGTTGCGGTTATTAGAGAAAATATAATTTTGTTAAAGTAGGGTAATATCTGAGACTTCTGCAGCTGGAAATACCGTAGAGATAAAAATACATAATTACTCATTCGACCGTAAATCATGACAAACCACTCGCAATTATTAACATTGATTAGGAAGCTAGTGACTCTACTATCTATATTCACTCTAACTCCATTCCAAGACGGGATGAATACTCACTCAATTCTTATTTAACTATGTCGTCATACATAGGAAATTTAAATATTTAGAATGTTCAGAAACCTATTAAGAGAAGGTCACGGAATGATCTTTCCACCTAACTGATCACTAAATAGTATTGAGGGCAAAACATATAAATTGATGTTTTATTATTTTATACCCTAATATTTAATATTTTTAATTAATTTATTCAACCAACTTCTTGATACATACGTATAATATTACAGTTCTTTTATTAGACTCTTCACAAAATATATCAATTAGTTATTATTTGGATAGAAAGATATTCATTTATTTGTTACTAAAATGCAATGCAAGAAATAAAAATAAAATAATAAAGGAACAATAAAATATTCATCCTGCTAAACCTCATTCACTCTTACGCATTCATTCCTTAAATAACTAGTCACCCACATATAATTATTTTAGTAACAGCCAAAATAAAAAAAACTTATGTAGATACTATTTATAGAATATCATATACAGATTATGAAAAAGTCAACATCTGCTAATGAGCACCGGAACACCGCCAAACTATCTCACGCATCCCTCTTTGCACTTCCTTGCAACCATACTATAATACAACGACGGCGCCATTCACTTTACATGATTGCAGACGATCATGTTGCGTTGAAAAAATCGCCTTGCAACGATGGCAGAGACCGGCAATTTTTGTAAGTGGATAATGCCGTACTATCTTCCGGGTTTACGCGTATATACACACACCCGCGCGAAACCGCCGTCGTCGTTGCTATTAGCGTATGCGTCGTCGTCGTCGCGGTAATCCCCTTATTATTTCTGTCTCGTTGGCGCGCGTAGTCGCCCGGAACGACGTTCTCCTCCATTGTTGCTATCAGCACGTGGAAGTAGCGTTCAGTAATGTGAGTGAGGAAGTAAGGAACACCGGGACTAAGGGATGAGAAGGTCTGGGGAAAGGTTTTTTTAGGACTGAATTAAGATAGTTGTTTGATCTTTTAAGATTCTTCTAGAAATATATACCAGTCATTGAGATAAGCTTTTTTTATTCGTAAAATGTTAAATTAAGGCGATGTAAAATAAAAAATTAACTCAATTTCATTCTTAAATAAATTAATATTAAAACGTTTATTTGGAAAAACGGTTTTGTCAGGCGCTCCGTATATGTAAATTATACTATACTTTTTTGAGGTAAGTATTTTCATCAGATGTATTAGTGTGAAATAATGTCAGTATTGAACATCATCTTAAGTAACTTTCTTACTCATAAGTGTAATGTACAAAAAATAATTACAACTTTTAAACTCACATCAACTCATTTAAAATTATTCATAATGAGTCAATGTCAGTAGAAACAGATGGATACAGCGAGACATTCAAGTATACAAATTTATCTATGGTTAAATTTATTTTAGAAATTTTAGATTGAGTATCTGTAAATGTGAATAACATGAATAATTGTGATTGTGATATTTCAACAAATTTTTTACAATTTAACAATACATTTTCATTTAACGAGGACAATTCTATTGCATTCCTACTTTGCTTACAAGTGGACACGTCTCGTTGGTATTCTGACAGATTTTCATTCATTCTAGCGCGTTTTTTTTAACGTCGTTGATTAATTGTTAACGTGCTTTTCACGAGATTAAAGTTTAAAAATACGAAATCATATCACATTTTCAAACATTTCGCAACGTCCAAGCCTCATTGAAAGCCGTCATTCTTCATATATGAATATTCGATACGTTTTGGCACATTTTATCGTATTCCAGCAAAGTGATCTCGTAATTAATACTCGGCATTATTGCTTTTAAATGTACGACCAAATTTCAAAACTCACACATATAAACATTGAGCGTGAAATATTATATTTATTATTCTTTTATTATTAAAAAATAATAGAACTTATATATTGAATAATTTTATCATTAATACGAAATATTTTAATAGTTTTCTCAATAGTAATTATATGGATTCGTTTATTAATTGTCCAAGACTTTGACCGATTAATTTGAATATTTAAATAAGATAGCCAACTACTGACGACTCAACAACAGACTTTTTGACCGTTAAACCCAGTCACTACCTCACAACCTTCTAAATATTAGACCAACCAACTTCAACATCTAGATTACTCGACTACATGTTCGCCCGTAAAAGGCCCCCGCAAAGACTCACAATTTCCAACGAGTTTGCCCATCAAGATTACATTCCACTGGGGACAAATGATTCCATCAAGTGGCACTCATCATCCGCTGCCTTTGAACCTGCAGCCGCGGGGCTCAAATCAATGCGCTCCGTCTCTCCACTACCGCGCGGCATTTTTTCTCGATGCCTCGCCTAAGTTGTTGGTATAGACATAGTCGGCGCGCTCTAGTATCAACAGCTTTTTGCCCTCTCTCTCTAGGCTAAAAGAAAAACCATCTCCAAGACGAGGAATAATTGCGCGCTGAATGACAGGTAGAGTGAAAGCAGGAGTATACGCGCGCGAGCGCATTAGCTCCAACCAAAGGGAGAGAGAGAGAGAGCTCTACCGCTACAAAAAAAAGTGAGCGAGTAGAACGAGGAGAGAACCTTTACCCTTTCACGTGTACAGGTATAAGGTTCTACGTGGAGAGGAGAGAGGGGCAGAGAGTGTGTGAGTGAGTGAACGAGAGAGCCGAAAGCTAAAAGGCCAACCAATGTACACGACGACTATTCATTTTTACAGGTATGCGTGAGCTGTTTGGCGCATATCAAACGACTTGTTTGACGAAATTAAGGTTAATTCATCATAGCTCTACGATCGCGAGCAGGAGGTTGTTACACTTCGAATGATTAAAAGCTCAGTTTCATATTTAGCGATTGCGGTGAGTATATGTATATACATACTTTGATGTCAGTCGTGAGTTACATTTTAACCGGCATTCGGTATACCAAGCTTAAAGAGGGTCTCAGCGAATTCCTTTTTTGACTGTGCATACACTTTTTATTTTTGAAGAAACAAATTGTAAAAATAAAAGTAATAGCTTTGTTAGTATAAGTATGTGATGATTATAAACAGTTCATCACAAGAAAAATTTTACAAATTTGCACTCATTAGTTATACTTCTGAAGCCCACGGAACAGGCGCAACGTTGCAAATTCGTAATGACATTAGCAATTAAGGCTATAGAAAATTCGCAAGTTTTACATACGCAAATCCGTTGCAAACGCGTGAGTTTATGTCAAGGGACATTTTTACTTTTTTCCCGCGCGTTATTTCCGTAAATTCTGCACTTTGGAAACGCGCGGCTACTGAATATCGAAAAACGAGAGCGTGATACACAGTCGATTCGTTAGAGGGACGCTGTACGCATGTATAAATCGAGTGGTTACAAATTTGCAGGTCTTTTCCATTTGCGTAACAATGTTAAGCGATTCGTATGACGAAACGATATGATTGACGTGCTCGTATTTTCTCGAGACCGTAATTAAAAAAGCTCGCTTTTCAGTAATTGTAATAGAATTATCAGAAGTTATTAACTATTCTCTAAGGTGAATTTTGTACATCTGTGCTTTGAGTTGGTACGCTAAATTGCAAATATTGCGAATCAAAAACATCAAAGAATGAAGAAAAATACTGGAACTTAGCTGAGTACGTGATTTCATGCAGACACTCCTACATTATAATTTTTAGATTCTCCTAAGCTATAATTCAATACAAAACGTATAGAAAGTAAGGTGTAAGAACGTTTTGAAATAACTAAAATAATATACACATGAATGCACAATCAAGTAAAAAGATACAATACTTTTTGGATTTATCTTCTACAAGATTCACGCGGTGGTCAACAAATATGTGTATTTTAACGTACGTCAGATAATTGCAATGTTTGTAAGCTAACAACTATCATTCTGAATTAAAACCATTTTAGTATACGACAAATTGAATACTATTATCGAATACTTCACATCATTTACAGGACATTTCCCATTTACATGAACAGTATTTTGGATGCACACGCAAACGCTCTAATTGATATGTATTATGCGAAGCACCTGACGAATGATAATGTTTTCAAACAACATCAATTTCCGATCATTAGAAAGTACACATTTTACGATCATACTATTGATAATATCAGCATTGCTTTGTATTCCATTAAATTCATGTTGCATTCATTTTAAATATTGAGTGTAAAGGCGCATTTAATGTGATTTATTGTTGCTCATTCTGCATCACTTGTGCAACACTTAAAAAATAGTTATATAGTAGGCCGATCGCATTCGTAAAAAGCAAATATCTGTTTTTCCGTTGCTGAATGAAGCGGAAATTCTGTTCCAAACGAAAAATTCAGGAATATCTATAAAACTGCAGAAAAATTCAGGAATTTCTTACTCTGCAGTTTTGTATGATCGATTTAGAGAATTTTAAATAAACTTAATAAATAACTAGGTTTAAATCCAACCTTTGAAGGAGAATACTTGTATAACACATACATACATGTATGTTTGAATCATTTCAGTAAGACATCGTTATTATTCTTTTTTTTTTACTTTACTAGAAGAGTCAGTTAGTGGACTAATCAAATTTTACATGTCGATTTCAAATCGACCCATCACAATCATTAGAGGTGACAATCTCAAGTCCATCCTTTTTTTGTATATAATATAAATATAATATAAAATTGTATATATGTATAATATATTTAATCCTATAGGATAAAATAATGAGCAGATGGGGCATTTTAACTCGTAAGGTTTTAACATTCATAAAAGTGCAAAATTGGTCATACAACTTGCAAAATTGGTTGATAGTTAAGATAAAATTAATGGTCCGCCGCTGAGTGGTTGATAAAGATCAACAAAGAAGACCACATATAGAAGCTGCTATTAGAATTCTTATATCTATATAAAATTGGTTAGTGTAATATTGCAAAATCCACTCAGCTCCAACGCTGAACTAAAATATTTCAAAACAAACGTACATGCATCTTCTTGCATTTAGTAAAAGCATCTAACGAAATGTCGGTCTAACTAAAGTTACATTTATTGTTTCTACTGAGTGATACTTATATAAATATGGTGATTTTTCATGCATATAGGAGAATGTAATCAATTTTACAAAACGCCAAGATTTAAAAAACTGTATCTTCTTAAGTAAACATGGAGAAAAATAAACTTAAAATTTGGAAAAATAATGGAGCTGACGTTTGCAACGTTGGGATGCAACAAAATAATTTCTCACAAATAAATAAAACAGCTAAAAATTTGCACGATACAGTGAAATTTTTATTTTGATGTTGGGTTAGGCTATAAAACGCTAAACACATGAGAAAATTAAAAACCTAACAAATAAAACTAAAAATAAAAAAAATTTTGTTAAGTTTCGTGGCACTCCAACGATGCAAACTTCAAACCCATGAAAAATAAGTATAAATTTTTTTAATTCTGTTAGACATTATGTATTTTTCCAAATAGAAGTATGAAAGTCTTCAATATTTTGTTATTTTCGTCTTCGCGTAAAGAATATTGATTTCATAAGTTCACCGAAGGGCAGTCGTGGATATTCTATCATTTCGACATGAAATCATTTACGTTATGTGTATATTCAACAGTCAGTGTTAAAAATTTCTAGGTATTGTACTACGTCATGATCAAACCTCGTCATTAGAACTTTTGTGCAACACAGCTTCTATAATTTGCATTTCAGTTTAAATATGCAACAGTAATACATTGTATTATTCTTAATTAAAAGCTACCTTTTTTATGTACGATATCTAACAATGTAATAGTAATAATAATGTTCTTATGATGAAATTATAGAATCTATACGATTCAGTTCAATGACCTCAAAAATGAACATTTTTAACGAAGTGTTATTTAGACGACTGCGATTTAAATATCAAAATTTCGGTCGAGTTAGATTGAATATTGATGTTTTCATGATAATGTAATTTTAACAGCAAATTACCTTAAACACTTAATAAAAACATTAAAATAATAATTATTTAAAAATTCATATAAACTATGTTATATATTTATCGGATAAGATAATTAATTTGAAAAGGTTATAAATATGATAAAAAAGTATGCATAAATAATGAAGAGATATAAAAACAAAAATGGAACAATTAACCTCGGTCGGCTGTACGATAGTAAAGAATGCAAGATAAGCTTTTATTTTCGCTGATTCTTCGCAAAATTATGTTCTGGTAATGATATATGAATTGTGCTGTTGCCGATTATCTCGACTGTTGCATTTCATACTGAAAGTGTTATTGCAATGTTTTAATTAAATGGCATACAAACTATCGTACTTTGAACTCTCAAATAAAGATGTGATTTAATTGACCTACAAGTTCTTTCTCTCCGTAAAAAAGTAAAACATGTTCAAATACGTACTAACATTCACAAAGCTTAATTAGTATTTCATGCAATTTGTCATTAAAGAGAGGAATTAATTGCTTACAAATTCTAAAAAGTACTATCCAAGTCTATTCTTATTACATAATTGAGAAAAAATTTGAAAATTTAAAAAAAATCAGACTTCCGAAATACAAAGTAATGTTTACAATATTTACACATTCGCTAGTAAACTAAAAACGTTGATAGGATACCATACAAAACATACCAGTCTAACACACAAATCCTTCATGTTCAACGAATCAGTCGAATCCTATCACCCCAACCTATCGCTTCTCAGAAATCCACCACCACCGCTACAACCGACAATTCCATTTACAAGAAAAAAAAGAAACAACAAACCACCATTCCTTTGTATCCACCTTATCCTACCAGGCGCGCGAAACAAACAAAATTCACAACGAAAACGTTGACTCAAAGGCGAAAATCCGCGTCTGTCACAGAGCAAGAGAGAGAGAGAGAAAAGAATCATTTTTCCGAGCAGTGCGCGCGCTCGCGCGCTCTCGTCAGTTCATTGCTCCTTCAGACGCGCTGCTGCTGCTGGCTGCTGCACGCCGGTGTATGTTGCGCCGCTCTCGCGCACGTAGGTACGTATATACGTTGTTGAAGGTATAACACCGGCCGGCAGCAGCAGCAGCAGCAGTAGTAGTTCTGTATATATGCTTATTTCCCCGAACGCTTATATAGAAAATTGAAAAATGCCGTACGGAATTTTGTTTTCCAGTTGCATCGAGGGTGCGTATGAAATGAATGAAAGTGTCGCGCGCTCATTTTCCATTGGTATGTGTAGGAAAATTGCGTTCCACAAATTCAAAAGTATACACAACTATAAACGCCAAACCGTTTTATATATCGAACAATTTGAAACGTTCGAAAGCACTACACTAATCGAAAAACACAAGAGCGGGCGCGCAGTGTGGCTTTCCCCGAAAATAAATCCTCTCGGTAACAAAAGACTACTCCTTCGTCGTCGCGTTTGGCTCTCCTTTTTCCGCGAAACCACGGCGCGCAAAACACTAAGAAATTCCATTTCATTTGAACGGAAAGCAAGAGAAGCAAGCCACCCCCTTCGTTCGCGACAAAAGAACTATTCTTCGCAACCGCCGCCGCGGCTCGCGCGCTCTCTTATCAGCCGAATGCACCACTCTATAACTATCCTTCGTCCGTCCAGTTCTCAAAGTCAACTATATATTGCAAGCCAACTTTTCCGAAGACTTTTGAAAACCCTCCCGTCTAAAAACAGAGACAAGGAACAAAGAAACAAGAGAGAAAGAGAGAGAAAGACCTTACCTTGAGTATCACGAAGTCCATGTTGTCGCTGCGCGCTGATTTCGCTCTCCTCTCGGCGGCTCTCCCTGCCTCTTGTACGCGTAGGTAGGTGTACTGCTGCAGAGAGAGAGAAGAAGTTTATCCAGCGGCGAGACGACGACGACGGCGGCAACAGCGACCGAGAGAAAGAAGAAACGCGCGCGAGAGAGGCTGCGCGCACGCGAGAGAGCACAACAAACTATTATGTATTCCCCCTCGTCACTCTCTCTCTCAAGCGCGCGCTCGCTAGCCGGCGTTTGAACTTGTGCTATACTACACCTCTCGTATGTATATATATATAATATATGTATAGACTTTTCGCGCTCCGTCACATCGCTGCGTGCGCGCCCGCGAAATTCCTTCGGCGGCTTTTGCTCTCTCTCCCTTATATATCACTTTTGCATATATGTATATATATTCTTATCGCGAGTAACCGAGACGTATCTTTATATATATATATTAAAAAAAAAGAGTAACACTATTATTATATACGTATAAAAAAAGTGTCTTCGTCGTTGACGGGGTGCACCACCAATGTCACTGCATATCGTCGTATAGTCGCGCGCACTCGCGGCTCTGCCTGCGCGGCGCGCCTGGAAACAGCAGAGAGAGGAGCGAAAGGAGTGGAGAGTGAGAGGGAGAGAGAACGAATGAGTGAGTGAGAGAGAGAGAGCAGCACACTATACACGAAGCGCGCGCGGCGGCGGCTCGGCATCGACTGCGGCGCGTCGAGCTAGCGGTAGCATAGCCCTCATGCAGCCAGCAGCAGCAGCAGCAGCGGTGCGATAGGGAGAGAGAGCGCGAAGCGAAGCAGAGAGAAGACGACGGGAGAGAGGAGAGAGAAGTGTCGCGTTTTTCCGGGTTCGCGGAACTGTACGCGCCGCGTGTATACTGGTCGTGGTGTGTAGTATGGTAGATATGTATACATATATATATATAGATGATGCGGTGGTAGTGCAGTGATGTAGTGTTGCGCGCGTGCGTGCGAGATATGCTGTACGCGATGGGGTTGAGGTGTCGCGGAAGGTTAAGATTGTTCCGTGCGATGGAAAGGGAAAAGCTGAAGTGCGATGCTGACGTATAGGGATCGGTTTGAGAGGGACGACGGGTAAGTTTTTTTTTTGTTATGTCAAAGTTGAAATATATATTTTGTTTGTTATTAATGACGTTTTAGAACAGTAACATCAATTTGACTCTCCTCATCATTACGGGTAGAGGTAAGTATGAAAACAAAATCAGATCGGAAAAGTAACAAAACTGATTTTTCTTGGTTGGTTTTCTGTATTGTGCCGAATTTAACAATTTTCCGCGCGTCGACAATATAGACATGCGAACAAATGGTATTTTGGACACGTACAAACGACTGTATTGATAATCGAGTTTTTTCCATGGATCTAAAAAATCGTATAGGTGCATTTTGTTATAAGTGTAGGGAGGAGCCGAATACTTCATTAGTGCGGGAAGTAAAATAATATGAAATATTCCTAATAAGGATGGGAAATGTCGTAAAAGATGCATATTTATCTCATTATATCTGTATACATAAATATTATTTAAGTATACAATATATACATAAAAATACACTCCATTTAGAGCCCTTTAGAAGTTTATGTACGCAGGTATACTTAGGTATCCGAAACTACAATAACAGAACGAATAAAACAAAAGAAATCAGCCATTTCCGAGGCCATTTCCGAACAAATACAAAAAATGAGCGTTGCAGATGTTTTGTATGAATATTTGATAGGGATGGGTTATTTTCATTAATAGAAAAAGCAGCGGAAAAATGTCGGCTTAAACTGTACAATGTTATTCTTCACGCTCTGATTAGTCAAGTTTTTGAAAAATACGGCTGATTACATATTACACCATTGTATTTGTTTTTACGCTAGGTTAAAAATTAAAATACTCAAGATACGCGCGTGGGAAGTCAATTATTATACTTGAAAATTTCGAGTATTCTCTCGATAAACAAGTTTAAATAAAAACGTAAATTACGAGAAATTAGACATTTTTATCAATTTTATTCATGGTTGAAATCATGTATTTTGTGTAATTTAACAAACGATTACACAAATTTTGTGTAAAATTACAGTATACGTTACATTAGTACTACGAAAATATTGTCTTTTTTTACATACAAAATTTTAATTACCTGGAAAAGTACATTATTAATTCTTTTTTTGACACACGAATTAGAATTTTCTTTTCTTTTGTGATGCATAAAATCTTATGCTACATAGATTTCTTTTTTCGTCGTAAGAATGATAAGAAACGATGACTAGCGTTTATAAGAATGTCAAGTTGCTCTTTTTGATTCGAAGAAAAAATACTGCTGTTGCTTTTTTCATTTTGCAAATTTGTATTTTTTCAGCTCTTTTATTTCACATTATCATAGTATGCATAACTGTTCTAATAACTAAGTGTTAAATAATATTCCGATTTAGATCAATCTACCATTCATGTTTCTTTTTCAATATCGAAAAATAATATTAAATTTTAATGTGGCACTCTTTAGTCAAAGTGACAAGAATCTTAATTTTAATTTAATCGTAGCTTGGAAGTAAAATAGCTCATTTTGTAAATATTAAAATTATAAAAATGGAGCAAAAACGTACTAATGTAAACATATTTATTTACGGAAAAGGATTTATCTATGTTGTGCTTATTTGATGGGTTTGAAGTTTGCATCGTTGGAGTGCAACAAAACTTTAGAAAATTTTTTTTATTTTTATTTTTATATGTTATATTTTGAATTTTCCCATGTGTTTAGCGTTTTATAGCATAATCCAAGATCAAAATAAAGATTTCACTGTATCGTGCAAATGTTTAGCTGTTTTATTTATATGTGAGAAATTATTTCGTTGCGTCCCAACGTTGCAAACTTCAGACCCATAAGTCAGCAGAAGCACAATACTACACATTTTACAGATACAACAGCTCTTATTGTATAAGATTATGATTCTGCCGAATCTTCTCTACCACTTTTGGATATAGTCGACGTTTAATCGGAATGAAATTCAAAAACTTAAATCGATTCATCACATTATTTGGTACCTATTTCAAAATACATGAATCTCTGTAGATTGGAGTATGAGCTTCTAAATACCAATGTCAATAGTTTCCCTATAAAATAAACTATCTATTATTACGCGATTCCACAAGTAATCTGTTTTCTATTTAAAAAAATTTGTTTTTCTATTTAATATTTCTTTAGAAAACAGAACGTGTTAAATGCACTCAAGTTTAAACTACGGTTTTTATATTCTACGGTAAATGGATTAAAAAAAAAGTTTCAATCTCGAAGAATATCTGGCTCCACGACATATTTGTTGCTAATTTTTAACTTTGATTCTTCATTTTAAGGGTAAAAGTTACAATTTTAGTATTTAAATTTAATCTATAATACTTTTACTATTTTACTATGATATTTTGTACAAGTCACATTTACATACCAATAATTGTATACTTACATAACTTGAAAACAAGTTCGTTAAATGATTAAATAAAGGTAATAGAGAAATAAAATAGTATCAACATTTTTCTCTCCTCCATTCAATACTTGATGTCTAACCGTACGCGGGAATTTCTACTTATTTTCTCCTCAAATTCTACTGTGTTTTCTCCAAGCCACTTTTTTCTTAAACGATCAATTTTTTAAATCAATATTAGTCTTAAGTCTCAGTTTTCAGTATTTTCATAATTGTCAACCCGTAGTCGATCTTAATAACTGTTACTGATTCACAAGGAATGATTCGAGTCTCTCGCAAACGGTTTTTACTGAAACTTCGGAAGACGTTTTCTGATACCAAAATTAAATCTCAGATTAATCTCAAATCTTTTTCCGATAATGCGAGCTATTATGTTTCAAATAAGCGATATTCGGATGAAGATTAGTGAAATTTTGTCTTGTTGGAGCTGTATTGTAAATATTACGCTACTTACACACACTAGATACATTTTTGCAGAAACAAATGAAAGTAAACTATTAGACCTTTGATTTTTCTGTTTGTTAAAATATCGACTTGGCTGAGAATAATAGATCACTAACATAACAAACAAAACATAGATAAATCTTAAAGTATTTTCAAGTGATAAAGTAAATCAATTTTCATCCATATTTTATCTGAACTTTAACTATAACTCTGCCCGAAATCAACGCTTTAGTATACGCCGAAAAAAACAAGTTAGAAATTTTATCGTCTACTTTCATTTGTTTTCACAAAAATGTTTTAATGTAAATAAACGTTTCAAGTTAAAACAAAACGATATGCAGCAATTTTTATTCAAAATTTTTATTGAAAATGGTATTATAATGTTATACAAAAGTAATTATTTTAGCAATTTAAAAAATTTCTTAAATAAAATTTGCAATTTTATTCACTGAAGAAAAGTATAATGTCAAAGTTCATAAGTTAGATCCTAGAACGCCATATAAAGTTTTAACGCGTATAAAATAACTTATACACAATTTTACATGTCAAAACACTTATCCATGATTTTCAAAATTCGACTACCACCGCCGTACCTGCAATGGAAGAAATCGAACATGAGATTTCAGAGATAAATCATTTACTTAAATTCACACCAAATTTAAATTTCATGTGTTTCACTTTATAATATTTTTAAAATCAATTTGTCATATATTTATAATAAATAACGTAGGTTCTAAAAAAAATTCTCATCTGGGCATGAGAAACGTGTTTTCTTCTGTATTTCGAGGATTACGCTGAATCTACAAATCTGAAACTGAAATAGAGGATTCCTAAGTCTATTTTCTTTAGCTACCATTTTATTATCAGAAAATCTTGAAAAGCAGAGAAAACAATTCAGATAATCTCGTTTGAGGGAGTTCCAGGTTCTACAGGATTCTCTGGTAATAAAATATTTAATGCCAATTGGCCTATGGGAAACTAGCTATTAACTCTATTTATACCAATTCAACCCGTTAAAATACGTAAGATAATATATTTCTCATACCGAGTACTGTCATCTTATTTAGTTTTTGCTTGTGAATTATGTAAATGTTTTTTTCTTACTTAATTCTAGCGGAAATAATAAATGTAAAAAATTGTTTTAAAAAACTGTAAAAAAATTGTAAAAAAATATGTGGAAAAGAAAATGTAAATAACAATTATATTAATAGTTTTTTACGATTTTTTACGGTTTTTTTGACATTTTTTAAATAGTTTTTTTTAAACTACTTTACATTTTCTAATGATTACACGGAATATTTAATAGAGAAATTGAAAAGTGAATAACTGTTATTTTAAGTTATTTACAGTTTTTTACGATCGTTGTTAACGTTTATTTAATTATTTATATTAAAAATAGTAATTATAAGCAAAAAGTACGAATTTTTCGAAAAACTGTAAATAATTGTAAAGACCTATACAAAATTATGAATAACTATTATAAACTGTAAATTACTGTTACTACCTTTTGTCTTAATTTCTCCATTTTACTGTTTTTTACATTTACTATTTTTGCTAGAGTTGATAATCGAACAGTATTTCAAGGAAACCGGTCTTTAATACCCCCTAGTTTGACTTCGAATTCGGGTCAAGCGTATCAGAATTTGTAACATGTTTTCCCTGTCCAGTTTGGATAGTTCTGAAGATTGAAAATGTGCAAGTATTTTTAAGTTCGAAATCGTAATTATTAGCTTTATTGATTATGTAGTATAAAAAAAATGTTATTTGCATTTTGTATTAATTGATAAATGTATAACAATTTATCAATTATTTATTTCAAGTTACGATTAATGGGTTTATGGTAACTTAATGTTGGTAGCTTCATAAAAATATTATTAAATCAAATATGAAGCAATAATAAACCGATTAAAATAATTTTAATTATTTACGCGTAACTTAATATTATTAATCTAAAATAAAGTCATCATCCGTCTTTGAATACACAAAGTGACATCTAGCATTTAACAAACGAATCATGGATATTACCACTGTATTGGGTTACGGGTAACTGGGGATACTGTGAGACAGCTGGGGTAAGTTGAGCTTTAGGTAAAAGCGAGACCTTCTTCATTATACGACCACCGTTGAGCTTGCGCCCACAGATGGCACTCAAAACGTTTTTTGAAAACTTTTTAAAAAAAGTATCATAAAATAGAAAAAAACATATTTATATTAATTTTTATCACTGAAATCGTAGAAATTCGAAAAATAAAAACAATACAATATTTGTAAATAAATTTCGTTTACTTCCTATGTAGTGATTTCACACATATTTTTACTTATATTTTGAGCGTACCATAACAAGTGTAACAGCCGATAATAAACAAATAAATAAACAAATATAAAACATAAATATTATACATATACATTAAAATCTCTCTTTTTCGATGCATATAACTGCATTTTCTTTCTTTGTAGTTCCTTAGGAATTCATAGTATTCTCGAACAATTCAAGCATTTTCTTCATGTCTTTTCTGCAACAATATAAAAATTAATTACTAAGTATATTTTAAAAACATAATAATAATTAATTTTATTTTTTCTTTAATTAAATTCTATTCTTTCTTAATTAAAACACTATTCTTTGAGTATAAAACTCGTACTCACATTTTCTCTGCCATTTTATAAATAATGCCCATGGACTTTGATAACTCCTCACATTTAGCCATTAATTGGTACATAGATTTAATGTTGTGATCAACAGCATCACAAGTTTTACACACAGCATCTCGATAAGTTTCTAAACAACCAACTGTCAGTGCAGATGCCTAAAAAGTATTGAAACATTTTTAAGATTTCTTTGTGTTATACAATTTATGTTATAAAAGTGTACAATACTTACACTATGTAAAATAGCAGCTAAATTTTCAGTTATTGAGTCAACTGATGTTGCCACTTTTCTTGCTTCATTTTCTAGTTCATTTAAAATATTATGATCTAATGCAGGTAATTGTGGCGTTAAAGCTTGCCTGTAGAGGCAAGGGGTGGAATTTCTTGATTCTAGAAAAGGTGAATTGTCTCCTTTTTTTGTAATAGGGCTAGATAACTTAATTTTGGTTTCTAAATCTTCAGCAACAAACAACACTAAGTCACCATCTTTCATCACAGTTCCTTCAGACTGTAAAAAGTCCATCGCTTTCTGGTAATTTGCAAGATCACCATCACTTCTTCCAGGTTCATCACCTCTTAAATCTAAACAGTCTGGTCTTGTACCAATATTGGCTTTATCGAAACCTTCTGTCAAGTATACTCCATTACTTATATCAGGTGAATCAAGCAGTGATCTCAATTCTGATACAGGTGGGGAAGATTGGGAGTCGAATGATATTTCTGAATAAGAAGCAGTCATTTCTTGTAACTAGAAAAAATAAATATATAAGTACACATTCCATAATTTTCTTAAATATTCAATCTACACAATTGCAATAGTATATTACTAATATGCTTATTAGCCTTAACTAATCTATAAATAGCATCTCTATAACTAAAAAATACATTAAAAATTATGTTAACCTGATACTATATTTCACTTGTACTGAATTATTTGTCTCATGAAAAATTACTGAAACATGTTTATAATTCACATTTATCCTTAAATACTTTTATTTAAAAAATTTGATCAAACAACATTAATTTTCTAATTAAAAATTTCACTATCTACACCTACCCTAGTACAAAATCTAACCTTACTCTGTCATCATCGTAGTCGGCTCCCTCCGGTTTGTCGGCACGACCAGTCGCTTGATTTGATTTTCCAGCATTATTGCTCACGTCTGGATTCATTTCTTCCGGAAATATTCACAGAGATCCATAGAATTTCAAAAGTTTGACGTGCATCAATGCAGTTCTTGTTTACGTTGTTACTGTTTTGTATGTTATCTCCAGTCTATATCGAGTCGTCTGGCTGTCTGCGCCCTGCTGTTACATAGCAGTAACACAGATTAAAGCTTATTCATAACATAAAACCCTCTCTACAATGGTACTTGCAAGTATTACGAGGGAATATGGAATAAATAAGAATGAGAGTAGAAATAATTGTTTACTAAACATCGGTATAACAATTAATTTTATTGTAAAATAGTAATGTAATTTATACTGAACCAAGATTTTTGAAATAATCAACATTTTTTTATATTTTTTTTTACACTCAATATTATGTGAGTGAGAATTTACATTTATTTTGTTCAATTTAATACCTAAAAGACGGCAAATAATTTCAATAATTATCACGTGTGACTTTGTTATAATCTCATACTTTACTTTAATAAAATTGGAGTTTTTAATGTTAAATGTTTTAATAGTATTTAATTACTATACATTTTTAAGAAATAATTTAAATTCATTTTTATGTATTATTTATTTTTTGTAGTTTGCGAAAGAGTATTATTAGTATCCATCATATAAAATCTTTTTACAAGTAACTATAAACGTATCAAATAAGTAGTTATTTTCAAATGGCAATACATAAAAATGGAAAAAAAAAATAATAGATATATAAAATTAAGTTTAGAGTGAATTGTTAAAAATAATTATCGATTACACAAAATCTTTGAAAAATATCCATAATAGATAACAATAATAATATTTTTCTTTCTTTGTCTCATTTCAGCTTTAATTACCAATCCCGATCACTATACAATATGTTGTCAATTATTGAAATTGCAAATTTGATAATTAATCATCATTGAGTAATTACTCTAATTTGGTATCATTTACAATAAAAGTAATAAATTTTACATTATTTTGCAATAAATATCATATATTCAGTTTAGTTCCAAAAAAACAATACAAAATATTGTTAATAACATTTTATTTGAATCATGCAGACATCGGAACCGCAGAACACGAACGAATCAACCGCCGCTATATCTATGACGTACGACCTACGCAGTAGATATACCGCATCAATAGTGCAATGCAGACCGAACCGAATTTTCGCATGCAATTCTCGCGTGTAGTCGGGGCTTTAAACACAATAATTCACCTTGAACTGTCATTCGTTTTGTAACCGGCAACAGGCTTCGTGATATTAATACACACACGCATGAGTGGCCACCAGTGCTCATTATTATTAATTGTTATACAATTGTTTTACAATTTAAGTCAGTGCACGAGAGGAATTTAACCAAGTCAATCGTGCAATCATGGGTGGCAAGTACTCGAGTATGGATCCATCCGAGATCGATGTTCCCGAGCTCAATAAATTATTGGAAAGGGATCCTTATCTCAAACCATACGAAAAAGAGTACAGAAAGAGGTAAATGAACTATTAAAGTATGCATGGAAAAAATGACAAGTTTTTGGTAGTTGGCTGTGTAAAGACAGAAAAACATGTTTACGAAAATTTTCCATCAATTTAAATGTGCTATTATACTTTGATGAAGTATGCATTTTGTTAATTAACTTGTGTTGATTAAACCGTTTATGAATTAAAAATATTACCGGAATGTAAACTATTTTCGCATTAGTATGGTGATCATTATATTCATAAAAAAACACATGTTAGCTATGATAAAATGATGTAGAAAGTTATTTGTTTGTTTAGTTTCAATTATGTTATTTAAAAGTGATTTTTAAAATTATTTAAATGAATGCCTACAAATACATTATGAATCATTATGTGCAATCTCAATTATGAACTTATATTTATATAAAACTTGCAAATTTCCTTTGGCTGGTTACTCAATACTAATAATAAATTTAAGATTAGATAGGCCAATACTTCTTATATTTTCTCACAAAATTTCGATCACGTGAACTGTGAATGAATCTTATTTATAGGTAGTAGAAATCGCGATTAAAGAGTAAATGCATGATTAGCGCGAGAAAAATAGAATTAACCTAAATTTGGTATACTGAATAAAATATCATGGTATGAAGTAAAAAAATAATTAAAAACATATTTATTATTTAAAATTATTTTTGGTATAAATATAAAGAAATTTAATAATTCGAATTCATTTGATAAATATATAGTTTAATCAATATAATTCGATTAATTTTTTGTTTGTTAAATCTAATATCAATAAATAAAGTAGGAGCTTCAAAATAACGGAAAATTAAAATTAATGTGAAGTCGCCGATTGATATTCGTTCAAAAATCCCGTCTTACTATGTCTGACATTTACTACTTATACTTATATATAACAGTGCAAGTCGTTATGGTCGTTTTTCTGTTAAGTTTCCTAATCTTTCTCAAATTTATTATATTCTTATTTAAAAGTTGACTTTTATATTCCGTAAAAATATACTACTTTTCATTTTTAATTTTAAAATATATATCTTCTCCAATACTTGAACGATTAATATACGAAAGTTTTGTTTACGTTCGTTTTACAAATTTGAAATTTTCTTTTTCAGGTACGCTTTATTCTTGGACTACATCGATAAAATAAAAGCAGGGGAAAAGGATTTAGATCAATTTTCCACGTCGTACAAAAAGTTTGGCATTCACATCAATCCAGATAATTCAGTTACTGCGAAAGAATGGGCACCGGGTGCCGAAGAGCTTTACTTGACAGGAGATTTCAGTAAGTTTATTATTGTTTTACAAGTATTTTTTTCAAGTTATATTAACCGTTTGATCAGTTCTTTAATAAACGGTTCTTTAATCTTACAAATCTTACAAATCAGTTCTTTAATCTTACAAAAAATCTTCATCGCCTTAGGATTCGCAGAATTCAGTTTCGAAAATTGAGGATCATCGAGATTTGCCTAGAATACAAACATGCCGAACGACGAAAGATGTTTAACGTCTTTTTAAAATCAAAAAGCAACTTGAACGTAATTTTCCTCCGTATTTTTCTTCAAAATCGTATTTCAGTCTACCCACTTTTTATTTTTTCAATATCACAGTTCAATAGCACGGTTGATTCAAAACAAATGTTAAAATTTGGCATACTTATGTTTCTCAGAAACTTTTGTCATCAAAAGTTGCATGTCGAATAGTTTTCTTTTTTTTCATATAACCGATTACCATTTTTGATAAAATGCTACTTACAATCCCCGAAATACTCATTTTTTTCTTCCACAATAGGTCTTTCATAATTTTAATTCGTTTATTATTTTATACTGTAGAATGAATGCTCGCAAAATATCATTTTTTATATGAAAATATTCTTGTAGTTTGTAATTCATCCCGCATAAATGCACTCAGAAATAGTTTTATGTATTTAGAATGTTTTATGTAATTATATTATATTATACATAGTATATGATACATTCAAAGTAGTGCACATGGCTTATCGTCAACCCACTGCAATGTTACAAATCTTCCAAATTTTAATTGTTAGATGGCTGGCAATGGACCGCGACCCCTTACAAAAAGATGGAATACGGAAAATGGGAGCTGCACTTGAACCCAAATCCCGATGGCAGTTGTCCCATCAAGCATCTATCAGAAGTCAAAGTTATCGTCAAGGACAAGACTGGAAAATTACTGGACAGACTCAGCCCTTGGGCAACATACGTTACGCCGCCAAGTCAACCTTCCGATGGTGTGACGTACAAGCAGAGGATCTGGTATCCTGGACCCGAAAATGTTAAGAAAGTTTCACGATGGATTAGATTAGCTCTTTGACCATGGAAGCGTTTGAAATAATTTAAAATTCTATAATGCTTTATCTTCGATGCAATCAATTGTTCAATAATTTCGAAGTAATCATGTATTCCAACGCTTCCTTTAGAAAAAGAGTTAACTAAAAGAATGTAATGCTTTTCTTTGATATTGAATAAATAATGCCATTTTCAGGTCTATAAATTCAAACATCCAAAGCCAAAGAGACCAAAGAGTCTTCGTATATACGAATGTCACGTAGGAATTGGGACGCAAGAACTTCGAGTCGGAAAATATTTGGAATTCGCCCGAGATGTCATACCTCGCATAGTCAAGCAAGGATACAATACAATTCAGTTGATGGCCATAATGGAACATGCATATTATGCCTGCTTCGGTTACCAGGTACGTGAAAGATAGTAATAGTGGTATATGTTAAAATAAAAAATCATTAACAATGATTAGAATCTTAGAACTAGAAGATCTGACAGAACTAACTGGACACTTTGAAACCAATTCATCCCGTACTGAACTAATACCATACAATTAAATACAATTTTTGAAATATGTGTCTGGTCAGATAAGTGTAGAAGTATGAAATCTACAGGTTACATCATTCTACGCCGCATCATCACGATACGGTACCCCGGAGGAGCTCAAAGAACTCATCGACATTGCCCACCAGCACGGTTTATTCGTTCTATTGGACGTAGTGCACTCGCATGCCTCTAAGAACGTTCTAGATGGACTGAATCTGTTTGATGGAACGGACGCTTGCTTCTTCCATTCAGGCAAGCGAGGCGTGCATCCGTTGTGGGACAGCAGGCTATTCAACTACGGCGAGTACGAGGTCATGAGGTTTCTGCTATCAAATCTTCGTTGGTACATCGACGAGTATGGATTCGACGGATACAGGTGAGTTGGGTATTAGTTTAGAATAATTGAATATTTCTCATGCAGTTTCATATCTATTGAATATGGTTAAGCATAAAAATGCAACATCAGAAGATTCTTGACTTGAAAACATAAAAATAAAGAAAATAATTGTAATTACAAAAAGATATTTTTATTCAGATTTGATGGTGTCACGTCCATGTTGTATCACTCAAGAGGATTCGGTCAAGGATTCAGCGGACACTACGATGAATATTTCGGTTTGAATGTGGACACAGAAGGTGTCGTTTATTTGATGATTGCTAATTACCTTTTGCATCATTTCTACCCTGAAATTGTAACTATAGCTGAGGATGTCAGTGGGATGCCAGCATCTTGTAGGTAATTAAAACTTCTTTTTTCTAATTTATAATTGGAACACAATTAAACAGTCAAACTATTGAATTAAATGAATATTTAATTTCATACTATGCTTTTAGATCATTCAGTGGCTGGTTTAGTTGGTAGTCTGTAAATAAGCCTAACTGACTTAAAAAATTAGAAACTATTTGGTTACCTAAGTAATGATTAATAGGTTGAATTGTTCAAAACGTATAAATACCCATATAAATTGCCTCTTCGCCATCTAAACAATATCAATAACTCATTAACACCATTCCATCCCCCATTAGACCCGTGAGCGAGGGCGGTATTGGTTTCGACTACCGCCTTGCCATGGCCATCCCCGACAAATGGATCAAGCTGTTGAAGGAAACCAAAGACGAGGATTGGGACATGGGTGACATCACCTGGACACTGACTAATCGCCGCTGGATGGAGAAAACAGTCGCGTACGCCGAGTCCCATGACCAGGCCCTCGTAGGTGACAAGACCATTGCCTTCTGGCTCATGGACAAAGAGATGTACACGCACATGAGTGTGATGAGTGAGCCCAGCCCGGTTATCAGTCGAGGAATTGCCTTACACAATCTGATCACACTGATCACGCATGCGCTGGGCGGAGAAGCGTTTTTGAATTTCATGGGTAAGTGAATGTGAATTTGATTAATTATTATGGGTTTACTATTGGGATTTGTTTTCAAAGTTGGAGATGTTTTGAAAGGCGTAATAAATATCATGTAAAAATACAAATTTTTACTGTAAAAATGATTTTTAGGTAATGAATTTGGTCATCCCGAATGGCTAGATTTCCCTCGAGTAGGGAATAACGAAAGCTACCATTACGCGAGAAGACAGTGGAATTTAGTAGACGATGAACTACTAAAATACAAATTTATGGCTGCTTGGGACGCAGCAGTAAACGCACTTGAAGAAAAATACGGATGGTTGCATGCTGACCCGGTAAGTACTGGAAAAGTCTTAAAACGAATCGGTCTTTTAGAAATCCGCTATAACCGAAGCGAAACGAAACTGTTTTTTTCAGGCGTACGTGTCGTGGAAGCACCAAGACGATAAGGTGATAGTGTTTGAGCGTGCTGGCCTCGTGTTTGTCTTCAACTTCCACCCAAACAAATCCTTCGCCGATTACCCAGTAGGTGTGAACGACGCCGGTACTTATAGGATCGTCTTGAACAGTGACGAGCCGAGGTTCCATGGTGAGAGCCGCGTTGATACTAACGTCGCTCACTTCACTAGCCCTGACGCCTGGGCTAACAGGGCCAACAAAATGCTCGTGTACACGCCTTGTCGCACGGCTATTGTTTACGCGAAAGGTGAGGATTATGACGTGGTTTATGGAAGATAGAAAGTAAGTGTGAAAGTACTGGAAGAAATTGTTGAAAGTATGTTTTTATTTTTGGGACGTAACGGGATATTTCATTGGTGTTAATTGAACAATATAAGTTATGATATAAACTTGTATTCCAAAGTTATTGAATATATAGAATTAAAACGAAACTAATTTTCAATAAAAATGGTTTTGTTACTACTAAATTTTTTCTGTGATTTTGAATTTGATTTCATACTATTCTAGGATAGAATGAAATAAATCAGGAACTTTCTGAAAAATTATATTAAACATTTTCTTTCAACAAATCCGTACTTTCACATTTGATCAAGTATTATATCACATATTTTACAATTATTAAAATAACTTTTTTGTGTTCTTTTTGTTTCAGAATCTTGATTATTGTAAATATTTTGTATAACCAAATATGTTATATTAAGTTGTTGAAAAAATATATGATAGACTGTTTTAAAATAATGTTTTTACTTCAATAAAAAGCTTATTTTCTAGTAATATGCACCATATTTGATTGTTCCCTTTTTTTTATTATACCTATACAAAAAATAAAAACAAGAAAAAGACACTAGTTATGTTTTATATCTTAATAAAAAAGCAAAAAATTATTACAAATGATGATGTAACTAATGGTTTTCAAAATAATAATAGGATTTGCAAATGAAATTAAAAAATTTAAACTGATTTCAACTTTTATTTTTAAGAAATATAATGATAATGAATAATTAAGTATGAAAGGCTTAAATTAAATATTTTATTTTATTTTTTAATTCTGCATAAACTGTTAAATCACTTTTATTTTAAAAGAGTTCATTGTTTCTCATCTTATATTTTCTATGTACAACTCAATCTTTTATACAAATTTTACTATAGCTCAGCTATAATAAGACTTTTTTGGTTTACGCATAAGCATTTTCATTAAATTCAGTTTCATTAACATCGTAATTAATCATACTATTTTCTAACACCCACCAAGTGTCTAGAAAACCAATATCGATTATCCTTGAGTAAAAGGTGACATATCGAGGTTTCAGATAAGGACACACAGCTTTATAAATCTTACACTCTCTGTCATAATCATCTAGCCAAAGAATTGAGAAAATTCCAAGGTTCAATCGTCGTATCAGCCCTTCATTGTGACACTGTTCAAGCCATTTAAGGTAATACATAGTAACTGGATTTCTTATTGGCTCGCCAATTAATAAAACTTTTGAAGCATTTCTAAGAAACTGCTCTCGGAAGTCAACTTCATTAGGATTATGTTTTGCCATGTAATAACAGCATCCCATAACTAAAGAAAATTAATTTATAATTATTATTACTCGTTTGTGATAATTAAATTGCTACAAAAATATACATACGAGCTACATAAACTGATGTCTTTATAGGATGAAGTTTAGACTCTTTATAAATATCTACAGCTACATCTTGGTAATCTCTGTATAAATTTCTCCAATACAGAACTAAAACAAAAGTAATGTTGTTTAATTAATATATTTTTTTTATTCAAGATATAATTAAATAATGAATATTTACAAATTTAAAAGTACATCATCAAAATTATAATTTGATATTCTATGAATGATTTAAAAGATACAGATAGTATTTAGACATTTACATTTTTTTTACATTGATTAAATAGAATAAATTGAATAATAGCTCTTTAAATATTAATCATATAATAATTAAATAAATTTATTATTTCTCATAGAATACTTACACCACTTCTCAACAAATGTTCCTTTATATTTTTCTGGTAACTGGAAGGAACTAGCTTTTTCGGTAGTAGCAGCAGTATTTTGTACTTGAGAACACTGGCGAATGCAATTCTTATTGTTAAACGTTTTTAATTGTCTATTTAAAACAATTATCGTCCGTGACAACATTTTTGGACCACTGAATGAAACACTTGCTGGTGTAGTTATTTGTTCATTTTTTACATAAATTGATATATTATTTACAACTTATTCAGTAGAATACCATTTTCGTTTGAAATCGTGTCGACTGATAAACATAACCAAGAAAAATATATATATAGATATATTTCATAAGAGCTTTACTGTATAAGACCTTTAGGGTAAGTCTATGATTTTGATGCTTCTGCTCGTAAAGCGGAATCCAAACAAGTTTGCACAATATAATCAATGAAACAAGAAACGTCACGTAAGAAATCGGAGTAGGAATGGCCAATCACGTAGTAAGTACTAGAGTGATCAATAATTTCAAATATAAAGAACATCATTTTTTGTGGAAATAATAAATTTGAAAATTCTGAAACACTTGTGGTAAATTTTTACGAAAGTATGGTAATAAGTACACTTTTAGAAAACTTTCATATATATAGATATACTGTGTTTACATTTTGATTTTGCGAAAAATCTATGCCGAAATTATAAATTAATTACTAATGAATTTGTGAAACATATCTGCAAGTTTACTCGCATTTATTTAATAATTCTCGTATCTTTTTACCAAAAAAATGAAATAAAATAAAGTATCTAAACTAAATTAAATAAAGTAGAAAACTAACATTCGTTAAAATTTGCTAAATCATATGAAAATTAAAACGTTTGACTTGTGGAAAGTGCTACGGGAACGTGCAGTAAAGGTTAAAATTTAGAATAAGTGAAAAAAAATTACATTATATTCGATTTCCATATAAACACTAATATTATTTTTTTTTTATTTATTATATTTTCAGCCTTACATGACCCAGAAATGGCTTTGGTTTTACATAACACTTATATCTATTTACATATAGCTTACATTATTACAGCATTATTTTCATCGCTCTTAATACAATATTTTATATAAACACTAATATATTTTTGGGCTTTTAAGAGTTTTACAATTTTCTATTAAAATTTGTATTCAATCTGTGTCTGTGTCCTCTTTTTATTACGTGAGTAACAGTTTCAAATGTATTTCTTCTTGAACATATTTGTTGCCGTATGTATCATATACGACTATAGTCATATACGAACTTGTTTCAAACTTTGGAGTGCAAATGAATTTTATGACACTCCAGCGGCTATCAACCTATTTAAAGTTTAAGTTCGATCTTTGAGACTCCTAGTCACCGGGTGAAAGGCATCTTCGTTTATATTATATATAGTTCCTTTAAATTTTATTTTCAAAACACCTTTGTAACATTTTCACACTTAACACCGAATTTAATAAAAGAATTATAAAAAAAATTTCAAATTCAACAATAAGAACATTATAGAGATAAGAAACGACCAATCAACGTTGAGTAAAATAAGAATATCGTTATGAAATGGCGCCACAGTAGACAGTATAGTTGATGCGCAAGCGCACTTGTGAAGTCACTTTTACGACACCATTGAGACGATTTCTCGACAGTGAATCGAGACTCGGGAGAGTCGGAAGGAATGTAAACACTCACCTGTTGATTTTTCAAAACCGAAATGACGAATTATTGTTTTCTCTTCAAGGATAAACACACCGAACAACGATGAGCAACAATCGTAACCATCCATACGTTTAGATATGTGAAAAAATGCCTTGAACTGAATTATTATGTGTATTATTTATAGTGGAAAGTGTACTTAATCACTGTGATTTTTATGCGTTTTCGACGATTATTCGGTTTATTTATACCTAATAGTATTTATTTATAAGGTAAGATGTAAATCATAACTTTTAATATTAACAATTAAGATTCATTGCAAATACTGTTTCTTTTTCAAGCAATAATCTATACACAATTTTATAAGGTAATAAATACATTGCTATAACTTTTTGGTTAACAAAAGGTTATGTAGTCAAAATCAATAAAAATAAAGTTCAAACACATGCTGTTATTAATTAAATGATATAATCATCAAAAGTACTTTGTTCTGAAAGTAAAATTTAAAAGATTAATTTTATTATAATTACGGAAAGAAAGTATGTCAAGTTAGTAACCAATAAACCGCAAATGAATGCTGAATTTCTTATACAGTTTTGGTCAATAACTGTCCTTACAATAATTTAAAATATATTAAAAAAGTTTATTTTTATGATTTAAGACTTTTTGTAATAATGTTTTATATAGATAATAAATTAGACAAAAGTTTATACTTTGATAGATACATACTGATATAAGTTTATGTAAAGATGGGAAGAAATCATTGGATTGTTAGATTTCACTAGTTTACTTTTACATTCAATTCAGTTTTAGATATTTATGCAATTGTTTGCATGTGAGAGAATCCTCTATTATCTTAAATATTATTCATACAATTCATTTTATATTTTTATTATACTTAAGGATCTTTGTAGTTGTTATAAGCCTGTTATAAGTCTTATCATACAACATTTTATTTATGTTTTACATTTGTGGTCTACGCTGGTCTACATTTCTGTAAATTAAAATCTTTAAAACAATCACTCTGTAATAGTCATATAGGTAAAAAAAAGAAAAAGAAATATAGTATCATTTTTTTTATATGACATATATAATACCATATATTATAGTAAAATCTGCAATTTAATTAAATTGTTATTTATATACAAATAAAAATTTTGAACAATTCACAATACCTAAATCTGTAAGACCTAAATCATGTAAATGATTGGTTTAAGATCACGTGTTACGTCACGTGGTCGTCCTTGGCTTCAAAAATAGTTTTAGTTGAATTTATAACGTCATACCGTCAAATTTGAATAATTTTTCAACTGTTTCGGAATTTTCCTTGTGCTTTAATTTCAAGATATTCGAACGCTTTCTTTAATCTTTTAAACTCTACATAAAGTACTTATCCACTTTTAATCACATATGATTTCGCATGCTTACTGCTGCAGAATTAAAGTGAAATTTTTATTCCGCAGAATCTCCTCAAACCATGTCAGATACGTTTCAAAGAGGTACCATTTTTGCGACTTTCTTTTTGTCATTGCTTTGCGGAAGTTTGGTATGCACCTCGCTGGTATCAAAACACTGGATTGAAGCTAGACTATGGCGAGTACCGAAGCCACAAGAAAATTCGGGTCGCGTCAATTTTGGACTCTTACACGGAAGAAAAGAACTGAACTATTTGGTTGGTCTGAGAATTTCCGATATTACAGGTAAATAATAAACTATATTAAGGCTATAACATACTCAATCGAACGTTTTATTTAATCATTATTTCTATTTTTAGTGTCGGAAATGATCGATAAAAATCCAAATCTAATGTCATGGGGACTTTGGTGTACGACTTTGGTATCGACATGCGTAGCCTTACTATGCACAGGACTTGCGGCGCTTTTAGCTGTTGTTAATTCGGTTACTACACCGGCTAAAATATTCGCGGTACCTGGGATTTACATAACTAATACACTTGCGTGTGAGTACCTAATTCAAAATATAAATATATTTTTTATAAACAAAGATAAGACTTTGTAGGAATTTAATGAAAATTGGAACTTTTTGGTTACAGTTTTAATGTGTTTGACTAGTATTATTACATGGTCAGTGCAGTTCCATACTAAGCTTTATAATAATGTACTGCCCCAAGAAGACTTAGACAACTATTGGACTAGTGAAGGAGCAAGCACGTTGGGTTTTTCTTTCTGGTAAGTTTGTAGGTTCATTCGCGCTTTTCGTAAATCATACATATTAATTGAAATCGAGTCTTCTTCAACGTTTTCTCCAATTTCATTTATATCGAAATATTTATGACTCAATCGTCATGACGCCGATGTAAGTGATAGATCTCTTTAATGAACAAGTGATCAAATAAAGTAAGGTAGAGTCGATCCCAAATCCTAATCCCCGAAACAAATGAAAAATTTATTAATTTGATTATAATGATTATGTATTTATTATTTAATGCTGCTTTTTGGGATCATTACGAAATCTTCATGTCCTTCAAACGTAAGTTTTAAAAGAACTTTGGAATTGTAGAAAGGTGATATAATTTTAGTAAATCTTAAAATCGTGTAAAATAAATATGTCATTTATAATTTAAGAACAGGTGATTTAAAAAATAATACGGTAGGTATTTTTGGGAATCAAATTTCGTTGTCTTTACTGACGCAATACACATCAAATGTTGAGATATAAAATTTGCTCGTTTGCCTGTTATGAGTTTAATGTGTTACTTAACAAGTGGACCTTCAAACTTCCTTTCGTTTTTATAGAAACTAACTTTTACTTATTGATACAATTTTTGGGTGTCTCATAAAATGCAAGATATAACGAAAACTGTGTACACATTTTCGTCACCTACTTATTTAATTACAAAAGTATGAAAGTTCAACAAATTTTGGAGTACTTAATGTTTATTAAATTTTACTTTATCTCTTTAACTAACGATTTAAATATCTTTTCTGAAACTACGCCGGAACCGTTATTTTATCAATGTTTATTCAAACCTACATTATAATGAAAATGCAATATTAAAATTTATGTATGCAAAATGGATAACTAAAAAATATGTGTTTAACTTTTTTAAATTTTTCTCTAAAAATGACGGAATGAAATTAACTTTCTTCGAATTAACATTTCATTCTTTTAATCGTGTTATTAACATATAATCTATCTTATTAACAACGTGTTGTAATACACTAATTCTATTACAGGCTTGTCGTTGTTGCCGCTATCTTTCATGTTATTAACGTTGTTCTAATCAAATGGAGTAGTGTAAGAAGCAAGAGGAAACAGCAGAAGCCTTTTAATGCCTTGGAAGAGAAATCCGTTGGTGCCATAATGCTTTACTGAGATAAGCATGAAGAGAAGCATGTGTAAATGTTCGTCTATGAATGTGATCCCATGACATATGTATTTATACATCAATTTGCCTTAAAACGACTGTGTATATACCGTATTAAGCTTTTGATATTATCCTTTACAAAAATTGTATAATGAATTTTTTTGATATTTAATAAACGAAATGAGTATTGATTTCTAACAGTATATTCTTGGCATTAGTTATTTGATAAAATTCACTAAAAACTGACGATATTTTCTTATTTTCTTTTTGCCTATACTTTGGTACAATTTTTAGTTGACATATTTAATTATTCCTTTATGCAATGCGTCAAATTATATTATAATCTAAACCCCTATTGAAAATATAGGATAATGGGAAAATAAAGTTTACAGGTAAGACTTAAGTCTAACTAAAATATTTCTTTTATTACAGATCTCACAAAATAAAATTTTGGTCCCTAATTAGTATCTACATACAAACATTCGTACATCTTTTCACTATTTTTACAATACATTTTAATCTCATTAGTCGTAATTGATTGCCTTCCATGAAACAACGGCTCTTTGATCGTTAGGTGCTTCACCAAAAGGTTTTGTACCGTCAGCTGCAACGTAATTGTTCACCTGGTAGTCCAGCATTACATCGTAATTGAAGACGTCCGTGCCAAGTTGCTAAAAATATATAAAACATTAATTAATTTTTTTCGTTTCTTTTCTACTCCTAAAAAGTTCACGATCTCCATCTAGCAAGTTGAGTACCGAAATGGACCATTTATACTTATATATAAACGATCTAATTAATTGAAAAAAGAAAGAAAGTACAACAAAAAAACAGAAGAAAACCGTGCACATACACATAAACTTAAATATCTTACTTGTGTCAAGGGACTGGTATTCGTAGTCAAGATACCAGCAAACTTCCTCTTCGTCGCTATCTCCAAGCACTTTTGTTCCATCAGCCTCATCAGTATAACATTTTCCGCGGCGTTCAGCTCGTTGTGTGTCGCCATCATGAATGTGTGGAAGATTTGATTCTTGCCTTTTGGCAATTGTTCCTCCCTTACGGGCGCCTCGAGGTATTCGAGAAAGTCGAAGATTATACTTAATTTGTTCGTTACTTCGACTTCCGGTTCGTCACGGGCGTCGAAGTTTAAAGCAACTGATATGATTTGACCATCAGATGCTCGACGTAGGATGAAGCTGAGGTTCTTCTCTACCAACGGTGGCCATAGATCTTGCATCAGGTCAAAGTAGTCTCCTTTCTTAATGGCCGGTATCAGCCATCGTTCCAGGTCTGCTTTTGTGAAGAAGCTTTCTGTGATCATTCTGAAATTTCAAAATTTCTCATTAGAATGGTTGCGATTCGATATGAGAGATTTGTTGGCTATTATGGCACGTAAATTGAAAAATTGTCTTAGTTCTTCAAATTAATCAAAACTATCGTTAACTACATGTTATTTTAATAAACTGTAAAATAATTTTAAAAGGTATTTACTCGATAACGTCATTTTTATGTGAATCGTTCAACATCTCCAGTTTATTCTCTTCGGGATCAATAGCATCCTTATCTTCGTCGACATCTTCGGCTTTTTCCATTTTCCGCAGCACTTCCCCAATGGACTTTGCCGTTATGAATTCCGTTATTCCGATCTGATATCCCTGATCGCGAAGTTTCAGGACTGTGTAAACTGAGTTCAAGGAGTTACCACCGATCTCGTAAAAGTTGGAACTCATATTTAGACGACTGATATCGGCCAGACCAATTGCTGAGGCTATCGTCGGGTAAAGGGCGTTCGCTTTTGCCAAAAGTTCCTTTGGCACGTCATTGTAGTTGAAGCTTCCTTCTTTACTTTCGCCTGGAAATTAAAAATATTATATGCCATACATATAATAGGATCATTATATCAGTAAATCTTATAGCTGAAAACAATCAGCTGATTCAACACCTGAATTTTTACCTGCATATTCACCTATTGTTTTGAAGTAACTAATTTGACTTCTCACCTGATTTTGTGCGTGATATTTCACCTAATTAATATCCTGATATAAATTTTATTTTCTTGATTTAGACGAAGATTATTGTAAAAATTAAGAATTAATTGAGTGAAGAATCAGGTGATGACAAAAAATCAGGTGAGTATTTAGATGAATAGTTTGGATAATAAATCACTTGAAAAATCACCTGATTAATCATCTTATGTTTTTAGGTAGAAAACTTTTATTTTCATACTACAATTGCTTAAAAAACTTAGAAGAAGAAGATAATATATTCACTGTATACAATAATTTGCGTAAAAATCAGATGAAAACTCAGCAAATTAATCATTTCAAAACATCAGGTGAATAGTTAGGTGACGAATTATCTGAATATAATAAACAAAAGAAAATGTTTGTTTATAATGATAAAAGTAATTTTAGTTGTACGTTGGAGTCATTAAAAGTGGACATAGAATTTTCAATAAGACATTAATCTACCAGAGAAAAGTGTGGTACCAATAAAAGTTGCTAATAACAATTACCGTTGCTTTGTGACGACTTGAAAGATCGCAGCAGCTTCTGCCTATCGGTTTTTCCATTAACGAGTAGCGGTATGTTCTCTATTAAGATGACTTCCGGCACCATGTAGGATACCAGACACTGGCTTAAAAACGATTTGATCTCCTTCGCTTGAGTATTCGAGTTCTTATCTTTCGGCACGACGAAACTAAGTAAAACCTGAAAACCGATAGCCAATTTACAATAAAAATTGATTATCTTCCAAAGAACTGATAGTAATTGTAGAGATATATATATACCTGTTCGGAATTGTTGATACACGACAGCACTACAGAATCCTCGACTAACGGTGACTTGAGCACTGCCTTTTGCACTTCCGTGAGGTCCACACGGTGGCCTCGTATCTTCACTTGATTATCCTGTCGTCCTTCGTAGAACAATTGATTGTTTTCCACCTTAGCGTAATCGCCCGTACGGAATGCTTTCATGAACTCTGCGAAATAAACACGCATATTAGTTACTGGTTATACACAAATTGGTTTACTAATACTTAAATGCAATGCATGTAAGGCTATATATATATACACACCTTTTTTCGTGGAAAGCGGATTGTCGATGAATTTGTGGGAGTTGCTGTCATGGATGTATCCGTCCGCAAGGTTCCTGCCAGCGATCAGCAATTCGCCAATGGCACCTTGCGGCACCAGATGCAGGTGCTCATCCACTACGTAGATTATACAATTGTCGATTGGTCCTCCTGAAATTGTGGTAAAATATATGACTTTTTGTTAATTAAAACGACGATTTTTGATTAGCATGAGTATGAAAATAAAATGGCTTTATGGTTTTATTAATGTATCGTGTAATATTTTTATTCATATGGATATTTATTGCATTATTGCGTCACTGCTTTTTACGCAATTCGCCACGATTGCATAATTATTTTTCGTTACTTTCAAAAATATAAAGGAATTACTTTAACATAAAAACTGTTGAAAAGTATAATTGCCTAAATATAGGTTCGAATGAATTCATTTTTCGTAACTATTCATAGTTTAATTCATTTTTGTGAATCGTTTTAAAGCGAGTTAAAATTTTTAATTAAATACAAGTGAAAGTTCTTTTGATGAGTGCTTTTCCTGTAACGATTAGTCAATTTAATTGCCTATTAAGTCACATATATTTTTAATTTATGCAAACAAAATTCCATCCTAATTATCACCAACACAATTATGAAAATATAAATTCAACTAATATTATTCAAAATAGCATTTTTTCTCACATATCCATAAAATCGTATGGCCGTGTACTATATTTTTAAAATTTTATTTTGCTTATACTATCCACGTAATTGAATTTTACAACTACGATATAAACAAAAATAATTAACTTAAATTGAGAATCAGTTTTTTATCCATTCATAAACAAACCCATAAACGCCCTTTTTACGCGACATGCATCATATACAACAAATCATCATTAATAATGTAGAGAACATCTTTTGCATTTACCTATCGGTACTCGGTTCTCCTTAAGATAAGGATCATTCTCTTGGATCAGGTAGAACGTGACGTCGCCCATGATTTCTGTACTGCCATAAAAGTTGGCGATGGTTTTGTTGGCACCAGCGAACGCGCGGAAAAAGTCCTGTACGAGGGATGCCGCCAACGTTTCACCCGAGCAGACCCAGAGCTTTAGTGAGCTCAGGATGTCTTTGTCTTGCTGTGAAAAATCGCAATGGTTTAGTATTGATAGTTTCTTTTTATGAGAGAAAATGAATTGTCCTTGTCAATGTTATATGTTTTAAAAATAATAATGGAGTAACATGGAAACTATAATTAAAAGCAAAATATTCAGGTACGCAAAAGTTACTACGCTTATCTGACATTGTAAACTAATTGAAAAAGTTATTCAAAATTTTTAATTTTCAACAAAAAAATTCCGATTGCTTGTAATTTAGTTCTACTGATGCAATTAGAGTATAAGATGTCCCGAAAAAATTTGTTAAACTTTGATTGAAGAATGTGAAATGCAATTTAATACCTCAAGCTGTAGGTACATCAGCATGGATTTTAGCAACGATGGAACCAGAACAAGACGTTGAATCTAAAAAAAGTTGTTATTATATTATTACTAATTATTGTATTTCTAAGTAAATTATAAAAAGATTTATTGGATATCCAACAATATTATAACACATACACACACACACACACACACACGAACACACGCATGCACCCTTTTATTATTTAGTTTTTATCGCAATCTCTTGTTTTCTTTATATTCATATATATATATGTCAAAATGCTGCGAATGTGAATACAATTATGCTTACAGGTGTATATCTTGTGCATTATTTTCGTTATCTTAAAGAGTTAGGGCCTTTGCTACGAAGTGAGGATCATGCAACGATCATATTTTTATCATCACTCGATTTACAAATCACACTCATTGTTTATACATTATCAACATGTGTTCGATTGACAAGTACATCGTGTACGAGATTTAACAAAAATATTCTTTTAACATTAAACTTTCAATCTGTATAAAGAAAATTCTAAGTCAAAGATGAAATTGTCGTCAAAAGTCAGTTTATAAATATAGGTTCATTTTACGTGCAATCTTATATTGTAATATCTTACAATAGAAATAGAACAAAATAGAAATTTTAAACACACATCAAAATTTTGTAAGTGTCATGACGTTATCAAAATTATAGATCAACGACCGAATAAAATAGATATTAACAATGGAATAATAAATAACAGTTGTTAATGTTCTATTGTGCATGCGCATGATGAGAGCACTTTTTACTTTTATTTATAAAATATTTTTCCTGTAGTTCCAATAAATTTAAGTAAAGTACAGCAATAAAATATGACAATGTAAATAAATTAAGGCTCCTTAGTAGGGCCTCGCCTTGCTGCGGCATCAAATAAAATCTGATCTGCTAATCCAGCAAGTACTTACAACAGTGATTCATCTGCGCTGTTCGTATGTACTTCATCTACGAAATGTTCTGATAACTGTATCAACGGACAATGTATAAATTGTACTGTTGATTTCAACTATTTTTACTATGGTCTATTACTATGAAGTGCTGGTAGTTTCGTTTGACGATTGTCATGGCCAATACCCTTTCTTTACATTGCGATGAAGTCCAGTATTTCGTGCACTATCACGGGGTGACGGATTTATCCTGGGCATGCGCTTACGTGCACAAGCCTCACGGTGATTATGATCACTGTGTAGTACACGTGGTAAGTTTATAGTTTCTGTGTACTTTCCTTTCTCTATTACTACCGTGACTATACTTATTTCTAGACGAAGCTATAGATATGATAGTAAACATTTATGTTTCGTGAAAAATATGTTGGATGTGTGTTTTAAATCATGTAGAGTTGAGTGCAGATTTGTTTTTTAATAATGTGTTTTTTCAATGGAAGGGTTATTAAATTTGTTTATTTAACGTGTATTTGTTGTTTTGTTATGAAACTAAACATTTATTACATTCAAAAAAATCTATATTTTAGTACTTTAACATTGAAACTTTAGAATAAAAAATCATGGTAATGCATAATTATTAGATCTATTTGAGAAGTGAATTTTTTGTTTATAAAATATTTATAATTTTATTTTAAAGAAAATTTTACGGATACGCTAGTGAAAAAATTATTTTTCAAAATTTATATATTGTTACGTGTGGATACGTACGTACGAATATAAAGAACGAAGTAAGCAAAGCGTCCGATTACAATGTGACGCTGATTAGCACAAGTTCGGCCGGTGACGGCCATGGCTTGTTGGTATATATAGTGTTTCTGACTCGCGAGTTGGCGGCTCTGGTTCAATCCCAGGGTTCGTCACTTTTTATTATTAAAAAGTTCCGCTGGCTTACTCGTAACAATACATAATAAAATTATTATTGTTTTTTATATTAAAAAAAAACATTTAGTATTTTACGGTATTTCAACCTTCAACGAATCGAATAATATTTCTACATTATTTTTTCAAAATAGTAAATTACGCACCCCCTTGGGCTCGGGTGACAATTTACATGCGATCATTCTTTACTTTTCATCCCGTGGTGCGTATATTATTTTTGTCCACGAGGAGCGTAAAATGCGTAGGCTGTTTTTCGACCGCAGGGTGTACAGTACGCACTTTACGCACTGTGTGGAGAAAAGTTACTTTTTATCGGCCGAAAGTTTTCTCTGAGAAGTAGAAAAATAGTCATACATAAATACTAAAGAATGTTAATTATTGGAATTAAATGACTATACATCTTTATGTAATTTCTTGATTTTCCATTCTTATTCTTTTCTTCTCGCAGTTTCCTGATGTGTTACCAATTGCTTCAACTGATCTGGTCAAACGCCAGTTTCAAATATTGGTCCATACTTTGAGTTCAAGAGTATCATTGAAAACCCTTTATTTGCAACGAACGAGCACTGCTGGAGTTTTTGTGAATGATGAAGTAGGATCTATTGTTACTTCGATGTCCGATGATCTATAGCGATGTCTAAATATAGATATTTTTCTATCGGTTCTTTCAGTTAACAATCAAAGGGCGCGGTAGCATCTCAAAATCAAGTATCAGTTAAGAATGTGATACTATGTCGACAGGGCGTGCCGCTCCCTTTATTTGTACAATCCTATTCCTATTTTTTGACCTTTCTACCCCTAATTTTTTTTATTTTTTTTTTAGGGTGATAGGGTTATGGACCCAGAGCAAAATGTTTTCTCAACCGAGCGAATAATAACATCCTCGGCCGAGGCTATTGTCGTTAGAAGGGCGGTTCCCATCCATTCTATCAATCTCGATGGAGTGGAAACATCCTTATTTTCTTATCTTAAAGAGTTTCCATTACACATAGCTCCAGAAATCAATTGGGCGATGGGTAAGTGCCCAGGCATTAATGTACCGGCACATTACCTATCGGGCACTTACTCGTTCTCCCCAATGCAACCGGAGGATGGGTTACTAGACTTCTGTAGCCTGGTGCACTACGGAATCGACGGAGCAGAGAAGCTATGATTGTTCGTGCATCCAGCATTTTCGAAGCTCTTCTCTAAAATACTCGTAACCATAGTTCAACGGATGCGAAATCTCTAGGAAGATACATCGTCTTGGCTGTAAAGCTGCGCTTTTCCATATTACCACAAAAATATCATAGTGACGCCAGAGTTCCTCCGAACTCATGATAACCCGTACCAGATTGTACGTCAACCGCCTGGTACTCTTGTGTATGTTCAGGCTGGTATGTACCATCAATTCATAAATACCGGGGTACTTCTTGCTGAAACAGTCAATGTAGGAGGATCTCGATGGAATGCCTCGTTGATGGAGCACCCAACGTGCATCTGTCCGGAATGTGCTATCTCAGAAATTCCTCAAAACAGAGCTTCAAGTGAGTCAGTCGAATTTCATCCCATACCTTTTCCTAATGCTAAAATTCGAGTTACTAAACAGAAGGATTCTCGTTACCCTACGTGTGACAGCTATTTCAGTTCCAAATATTTTCAAAGCCATTTGAAGATTTCTAAGGGCGTGCCCTTGACTTGTGATCTGTGTAATGTTAGTTTTACTCCTCACTATTATACGAAACACAGAGAGCGATACCACCCTGAACAGGGGATTCCTTAGAGCTAGGACTGTATCAAGATTATACAGTGACCCACTTACATACAGTTCCTACACTTGTCGAAGCATATACGTTTATACAGTTTATGAATGTTTTGGTTAAGTAATATAATATAGATGATAATATTATAAAGTCTTGGTAAGAATTTCGAGAAATTCTCAAGATAACGTTGGATCGAAATTCAGCCAGTCATTCATAAGACTAAAAGATTGTTATTTCTTCTCCTCGGAGAGATTATCTCTTTATCCTTGAGAAAATGCAGAAAAAGAGCCGGACCACCGAGGGCCACGAAGTTTGTCATTGCTATTTTTGTTTGCTTTACATGCATAATCAACCTTTTTTTTATTTCGTACTCTTATATGTTCTCTTTTAGTTTACGTTCGAGGATTAGCTACGACAAAATGACTAACAACTACTGAATGTCTTGTGACAAAAATGTAGTACAAAACATGTTACATTTTTTTTTAAACAAATTTTATTATATTAAGAGAAAACTTTTCAAACTAGAATTTATATCTTTGACATTGATCTTTTGTTACATTGTAGTCATGTAACATGCAACAAAATAGTACATTATTCGCTAGCACTGTGACACTTACTCCAGATACAAATGATGCAAACTTAAACACCATTACAAAACATTATCTTATGAGGTAACAAAGACATGACCTTACAATAAGTGATTGCTTATGGATATTTAAAAAAATTATGTATATCAGTTTTATGTAAAATTTAAAAAAAAAATACTGCATTTCAAAAAGAAAATTGATAATAATTACAGTTTGAAATGCTGCTTAGAAACTCAGTTGATGTATATTTGAATAATATGTTGTTTAAAATTTGCAAGATTTATATCATCATAGATTTTATCTCCGTTATAAAAGTTTCACACAAGGTTTACATCTCTTTTCTAGTTCGTGCAAAAATTGTACAATAAAAATACATTTAAGAAGACAGTAAAACCAACACAACATCGAAAAAAACGACACAAAAAAATTAATAACACATATTATATTTTGAAAAATATACCTCTTATCAAAGTATCGATCCTCATTCCTCTTCTGATAAAAAAAATATATATATAAATCAGTAAAATATTATAAATACTGTTTTAGAGATTAAGAAAAAAAGTAACAATGAATTACAAAAATTCTAAAATTTTTTCGAAGACTTGCATTCAGGATAATGTAAAACATATAGATTTCCTTAGCAATTTCGGCACGTTTGTCAATAAAAATTTTCACTAATAAACAAAAATACCCTAAATCCCCTTTTAAATCTCCAAAGAAATAAGAACCTCCTCCTTTGGTTTCCACAAAACAATTATGTAAAAAAACAAATATCAACATCAGCACCTACCTTGTACTGATTGAGTATCGCCATGAACTTTTCGGGATTCTTAGTAACGTGCTTCTGCACAACGACGAGAGTGCGACCCTGAAGCAGTGGTCCCCAAATCTCGCAGACACTGTCGACGAAGGTCAAGGCTGTCTTGAAGATGCAGTTGACCTCGTCGTTGTTGTAGGGCAGCTCCTTCCATTGCCAGGCAAGTCGGTTCAGCATCGCTGAGTATGGTACTCGTACTCCTGCCGATAAGTAAGTAAATGATTGATCATTTTGTACGGTCAATTTTCAAAGGGCTGAGAAAGTTTTGTAAACAATGGTAGAATATAAAATAAATGTACCTTTAGGTGTGCCTGTACTACCAGAAGTATATAAAATAAGGGCTATTTTCGATATGTCCTTCAAGTCATCGTTCGTAACTGGATCGGTTTCGATTTCTGCTTCGGATATCAGTCGCTTTTGAGTTAGCAGCAGCATATTTTTATATACGTTAGTGTCAACTGGAATCAAAAATTGATTTAAATTATACTGGGAAATAAGGTTTGGTATTTTAATGATTAACGACGACGAAAAAAATTATCAGAATTTTCAAAGAGTTCGGTATCAACTAACGCCAATATGTCTCGCTAATTTAATAATAAACAATAAGCTATAATTGATGGTTAATCGATCGAGATGGCAATCCTATATAGTATAAGCTCCAGATCTATTTTAGTAACCATCGAATAGAAATCGAGAATGTAAATATCGATACTGTTTAAGTGAGAAAGACGCTCTTCTGTGCTATATATAGGGAATATATATGCGTTGTTATTAATCGGGGACACATCAATATAAACCGGTTGCTATAATCACTATATGATCTGACTAATCCCTGTGCCTTCGTTCTATTTTTACATTCAGCAGAAAACATATATAACTTTTCTTCATCTTATTTCGGGTATGAAAACCAATTACAAAGTAATATACAATCTAATATTTTTCGTCATCGATAAATACAAACCTACAGTGTTTGTCTAATTTCAACTGTTAATGAACCTAGATGAAATTCAACCTACCCGAAAACAATTTCCTATACAAATTTACGTTAAGATCCAACTCTATAAACATCTTCATTCTGATTATTAACATTCTAACATTTTCCAAAGCATCTATTCAACTGTTGCATCTACCACTATAACATAATAAAATTGTCTACACCATTGTAATAAAGAGATGAAAATAATGTCTACGTCTACATATTGCAATCATATAGCGCTATACGTTCAATCTATCGCGCTCTCGTTTCAACCTCCAGCCCATAAATTCCAACGAAATCACCACCATCCCACCGTCTAATCACACAACAATAACTTTATTAAAAAAAAAAGAAGAAAAGAAAAAAAGGAAAAACACTTACGCAACCTATGCGCTTCTATTAAAAGCCTCGCTCATGAATAAAACCCCTCCTCTGCATACACACAGACACACATAGTATATACATACAGCAAGGTCGAAAAATCATATCAATAATTATTATCATACCCCCACCGTTCCGTATACATATCTCTCACTTACCTGATTCCTCGACAATGCACATAAGTGGCTGGGCATCCTGTAGGATATGTCTGACTCTGTCGGCAGGGAATTCGACGTCGATTGGTAGGTATGACATACCAGCTCGCATTATTGCTAATAGTATAACTGGTAAAGTCTCGGTTGGCCTTAACGATACCGCGACGATATTGTCGCGCGATTTGTTGTAGTTGCAACATTTCTGGAAGAGACGTGCCATGCGACCTGATAACTCGTCCAGTCGCGCGTATGTGATTGGGTGCTCTAAACCATCGTCGTCTGGAAAATGGGGGTTTTGGAATTGAGAGTATAAGAGTGTTTTTTTTGGGAGATTTTTAGGTTTTGGTTTTTGGATATAGGAACGTTTGTTTTGGTTTGAATTGAAATTTATAGTAAATGATAAGGATCTGTTTTGTGTAATCTCATTTTATAAGAATGTATAATATTTTATTACGTATATCTACACTGATAGAAAAAATTCTTGTAAATTGGCAATATCAACGCAGAAAGACAAATGTTTTCCCATAAGAATTATAATAATTTTTACTGTGTTTCTAGTGATTTTTATTATATTTCTAGTAGTTTTTACTATGTTTCAATGGAAACCTTTGTATTTTTTGTTGATTTTGCCAAATTACAATACTATAAAAACCATGGGAATTTTTTTCCCTTCATTTTTCTATCGGTATACCTTCATGTTTGAAAATTTAAATATCTATTACCGATTACGTTATTCCTTTTTTACTTTAAACTTATTATCAATGAATGACGATAAAAAACAAATATTTTTATCAATTTACTGAAATACTTTTCACGACTGATAACAGGCCTTATGTCAAGGACTTTTACTTATAAAAATATAGCTTCTTAATTTTCCTACCACGTAAAATTGGGATATAGCGAAAAGAAAGAAAAGACTTACCTCTGTATAAAATTGCTATTTTTGTGGGATTGTTCTTAACCGCTGTCTTGAAAATGGAAATGAACGATTGTTCAGTGTTGTTTGTTATTTCCCCTATCAAAACGGAATTCGACACGGAGAACTCCATCTGCAATGATATAATATTATATAATTATTTTGTTATTATTTTTAACAAAATCCAAATTTCAATTTTTGATTTTCACGTATAAATTTCATATACGCATCCTATATTTTCCCTCACGCTTTTGAACTCTACACTAACCTGATTCTTAATTTCGTACATTATTTTATTACTCCTCGATTCCCACGTGTGAGCTGACAACCGGTTTCCATTTTAATATTCGTTTTAGTTCCCCTACCACTTCTATCATCGTACCTTTTAGTTTACATTTTTTTATCATCTCATCTACCCATTAATATTTTAGCTCTCGAGAAGATATTTCACATAACAAAACATGTTTTTAGTTTTCCAGATATTCTTTAGGAATCCTTGATTCCTGGTATATATTGAATTATTTGCATTATATTTTGATTATATACGTTTCTTTCACTTTTTGTATTGCAGAGGTCTATCATTCTGGTATATGTTTTGTTTATATCTCTTATTCTAGCTTTACTTCTACCCTCGGCTCTCTCTTTTCATTATTTATTTTTAAAAATTTACTCAATTACTTCCCTGTCTCATACTTTCTTACAGCTCTTTACTTCACTTCAATGATTGTCTTTTTTCACTTTCTCTTCTTGGCACCTCATGTGCATTTTTTTCTTGGCACACATAACTGTACGTATAAGTATACATTGTTAAATTGTTTCTATTCTCTTTTCCGTTTTGTAGTTTTAAACTTTCTTTCTTTGTATCTAATCTTTATTATAACTATATAGGTATACGCTTATATCTTCATATATGTATTATTAAGTAAAAGTATAATAATTTTATTAAATTCAAAAACATTTATTACTCTTGATAACTATTATAATTCATATTTAAAAAATAAATTAAAATTAATAAGATGCACCAATCAATTTTACAGTTAACCAATTGCAATACGAATATAGTCATAGCAAATCAAATGTCATTTTCACTTCACATAACTACAGCTGATGCAGAATGATTCAAATTCAAATTGCATCCTAATATAGAGACCATTCAACTGACAATCATTGATTTATTGAAAAACGTGAATCAGCATAAAAATTTAATTAAGATATCCTAAACTTTGAAAATTCCACTTTACCATTCCACATTGAATAACATGTACCAATATTTATAACGTATCAACAAAGACGTTACTTTAGTGTTCAATGCAAATTTTTTCCATTAATCTGGATCTCTGTTAAATAATAAGCGGACGCTGAATAGTTACAAAAGCACTAAGAAGAAAAAATATAATTACATGATCCAAAATAAACTAAAAATAATAAACACTATAGTTCTCGTCAAAAGAAACAATCAGAAAGTTAGAAGAAGAAAAAATCAAGGATACTTTCACTTGAACGATGCAATCACAGAATTTTTGCAATACTAATTCAAAGGAAATTTATGTATTCGAAATAAAAATCAAAATGAAAATTTAAATAAAGTAACACAGGAGAAAATTCGAAAACATCATAATAATTATATATCCACATTTTTCATATAGGCATATTAGCAACATCCCGTTAATCACAAACGCCGCGTGTTATCTCCGTCGAATCGCGTCGGCAAAGAACGTCTTTTCGAATAATATCTGTTAATATATCAAAGTAATGCTTCTCACGTCCGTTTTAATTTTCCCGCGATTTCGAAACGCGCCGCGTATGCGCGCACGCATAAAAGCCGCAGCATTTTTCTCACTCTATGTGCATTAAAGAAGAAAAAGAAAAGAAAAATTGTGTCTATACGTAAAATGTATCCGAATATACGTTTAATGCAGAATTTAATAGTGAAATGGAATATATGCGATAGTATAGGTTTAAATATTAATGTTTATGGTAGAATTAGCAATTAACATGTGGCGGATATGTAAAAATCTGTAGGGGATAACGGTAATGTTTATATTTTCGTAATTATATAGCAATAAAATTGATAATTTATGTCTTTACTGGTGGTATGATACAACGATATACGCGATACGTCACGTGCGCCTAACGGCTAATATATAATTGTGGTATAATTTATTGCAGTTTCCTTATTGAAAAAAGAGAAGAAAAAAAACTGTAATGCAATTGTTTGATGAGAGCATTATACATTGTTTTACCAATCGATGCTCTATTAACTCTCATTGTCACTCATTTTTAATGCAATTCAAATTGAATTAGTAAACTTAGAATGTACATTGAATTTTCATATTGATTAAAATGACAAAAGTATAAAAGTAATAGTTACATGTTATTTAATAAAATATTTGACGATTATTCGTGAAATGAGGTATGATTATAATATGCGTTAACTGTTTTACTCAAGTAATGAATATGATCAGGCTTATTGAAATACCACTTCTTATAGTTTTTTATCTAATTAATTTTATACCTTTTATGACAAAAAAAACTTCTTACAATTGTAACCATAAATCAAATATCATAAAACCAGATAAAAATAAACCTTTCGACAAAAAAATTTCTATATGTAACATACAAGTGCTGCTTGCATTACTATACGCGCAGTTCACACGTTTTATGCAAATTGTACATACCCATATGATTTTATAGGTAATGCATAAATAATTACTCGTTTCTTCGCGTATGTTTAATTATGCCATTACTGTCACATGATAAATTTCCAGATAAATGATTAAGAAGCAGAATAAGCTGTCAAATGTTACGATTAGTATATGTAGAAAATAAATGAAACGACTATAAGCAACAATAGTGATTTTTTTTTCTCTGCGGAGACCTTCTTAGTATCTATTTGTCATCTTTACAATTTGTGTCAAAATACTTTTTCATCGTGTATTGTAGGTGCAAAAATAAAAATTTAATACTATACCGAAAGTAATTTCAAAATATTTAGTGAAAAAATATTAGTGAATTCTTAAGTGTCAAAATTTTATCGGACTTAAAAATCCGAAGAAATAAGTTTAAAACTTTTTTGCTATTTAAAAAATTCATTTCCTATTAATTTTTTTTAGTTTTTGTACAAGATATTTCACGTGAGAACCCGCTTGAGAGATAAAAATCAGATAACACGATTTAAAATGATAAGTTTTTTGTAAAAACGAAATTTTATCAAAAAATTATAACTTAAATTTTGACGAACGGACAGTTCTCCGTAATATTAGTTTAATTATTGACATACTATTTGCCTGAAGAGGGTCGTAATTAAATAAACGACCGAAACGTCGCAAATGTTAAATAAAGAATTTTTGTTATTCATTTAACAAATTGTTGGTAGTAACCTTGGCCATCAGCTGCATCTTTTGAATACTTATCAAAATCTACCATTAGCTGCAATTTCATCATTAACTTAAATTTAAGTACTACTCTCAAGGTCCCCAAACCACGTAAAATTTCAACGCACCATACCACAATATCACAAACAAAAAAACCTCGTCCACTTTCTTATACTAATCAGGTCACAAATTTCCACGCAAAAACGTATAATACTTCCATATCTCGCACTTTCTGTCCACGCAACGGAAACACCCATAGCCCCATTTACTTCTTTTTTTTTCTCTCTTCATCCGACGGCCAACCAGTACCATTATTATAACGTCAATCGTAACCCGCGACAGGACAAAACCCCTATGCGAAATTCACAATAAAACAGCGGCGACCGTGCGAGGTGTCGCAAATCACCTCTCGCGTATAATGTAGTAACAATTACAACACGTGTATATATACACACATACAGTGAGCGCAACGACCTTATCCTATAGTGTAACCACGAGATAGAGAAATTCGTTGGCATTCGTACGTACGTTCATTCAGTAACCGAAGAGGATAAAAAAAAACACACACATACATACATACACTGGTTGCATCAATCACGCGAGCTGGAAAAAAGGACTCTGGTTAATTCCATATCTCAAGCTGTGTGTATATATACTGCAGTTGCTTTCTCCGCTGCGAAAAATGTAATTAACGGATCAACGGATTTGAATTGATTCGTTGTGAGATTGTAGTTCGTGCGTATGATGGATTTTAATAGGTGAATATATATGGAATTTGGAAATCGATGTGTGTGTGTATGAAAGGCGGAGAAGTTCGAAAGTTCTGAAACCGAAGCAGTATGATGAAATAGGAAAATGATTTAGGGTCCATTCGTTGTTGCGATACGTTGATTTTTTTATTGGATCGGTTTATATAGATACTTTTTTACCTATGAATACGAAGTGTTTTTATTTTATCAAATTTCGAAGTGAATAATATATATAAACGATGGTAACGACATTTTCATATACAAATTAAAATGTGTATTTTACGATTAAGAAAAGAAAGAAAACGAAAACCAAAAGTACTGATTTGTCAATTACTATTGACCTTGTGTTTCTCACTTTTTTTTCCTCCATTTCGTAAAAGAATCCGAAAAGGTTTCCCAACGTGGACACACATTTATCTTGCATTCACATCAACAAAAATAAGTTTTTAATCTGCCAGACGCATTTTCCCTGTCTGTTTACAATCTTTGTTTTTTCCAATCTTTTTTTTCGCGAAACTCTGTTCTAGATTTTTTTAACTTTACACAAATGTCAAAAACAAAAGTGTCATATACTGATAATTTTTTACATATATATACGTCTGTGCCGTCGAAAATAACATTTATTGTATATATACGTTGATTGCAAACCAATCGATCATGGATATTAACAGATCCTTAACGATTTCTCCATAAAAATATATTACATCCTTTCCCAATCTCCAATAACATAATTCCACTTATTCCCGTACCCACGAAGCCTCCATTTACGCACGCGGACTAATTATCTATCACCAGAATCATTAACGAACCATTTTGTAACCGAAAATCCATTTGTTTTTTCCTTATATATTATATTACGTACGAAGAAAGGAAACGTACATATACATCAAGAGACACTGCGCTTGCATCGATCACGATTAGATTAAGTCGTAAATTGAACTTGACTGATCGCGGACAGCTGCGCGGAACGATGACAAATTTCTCCTTAGCCCGTACGATAATTGGGTGCGTACACTCATGGGTATGTATGTAAGCACTATGCGTATACTGGTATATATATATATATATGTATGGTTCAATCCGGTATCTACGCATGTATGTATACCGTGTGGACTGCATTTGTCATCGATACCGCACGCGGAAATCTCGCGATTGGCGCGAATTCCGATTGTTTATCACGCGCGTGCGAGAGTTAATTAAAGGACACACACATTTGATTCCGGGTGGAAAGGAACGTGGCAATATATGTTGTAGTTTAATTTTGTTTTGCAATTGGTTTAAAATTTATATATGTGTGTGTGTGTGTGTGTGTGTGAATGTTTCGACATGATTATCGAGCGGAGTTCGGTTGATTTTGCAATGACGAATGGGTGACTGAACTAGGAATATATATGACATTGACACGGCCAGATTTCCCTAAACGTTCATTATATTATTATGCTGTAGTCCCGGTATATATGTTCCTGACGATTGTAAATATGTTTTGGTTTGTTTTTTCCTTCTTCTTTTCCTTTCTTTTTTCTTTTTCTTTTTGGAGTGCAGTGACATGAGACTGGCAAAAAGAAAGTTATTGTGCAGTTTATGCAATTCAGTGCGCCAATATTGTATTATTAAATTGTAATTATTGTGAATGAAAGTTATACATGAAGAACAAAATTTATAAAAGATACTGTATTACTTCGTAAATTGGTAACAGCGACTATGAAAATACAAAAAAAATACTAGATTTTCTGGTAAATTCTAAATTTTTACAATCTATTACCGCTTTACGAATTAGTTATAGTATAAAAATTTTTTAAAAAAAAATAAAAGTTTCCGTGTAAATTAACGTCGAGAAAAGATCCTAAAAAATGATATATTTCACAGGTGCAAAGAAAAAACTTGACTATGTATTAAAAATTCTTTATAATAGTATTCAAATTTCACTCTCTTCAATAGTAATATTCACCAAATATACGCGAATCTTACCGCTCAACAATTTTTCAGTCCACAACAATTTACAAGATATTATATTTTAATATCCTCGATAAAAAAATATTAACGCACAATTTTAAATTTCGTTACCGATACCAGTACCACCATATAAACACATAGAGGAACAACTTAAAATCCCGCAATATAAAAGTATATACCTTTACCTCATTCTGCCACCATGCAAAATCACTAATAAAAAAAAAAAAAAAGAAATCCTCTCGCTTAACATCCGCAACCCCCCGTTGGGCACCTCGTTAACCCAATATAATTTCCAACAATGCGCACATCATCATCATCATATACACACAGTTAACGCGCGCGCACACGCACACGCACTCGCAGCATCACTACAACGCACACAAATTGCTCGTTCACTCGCACGCGCGCGCATCCGTTTCAATTTAAAATTATTATTACCAATAAACCCCGCGCCTCACTGACCTTTACTATCTCTCTCTTTATCTGTACTTCCTTTCCGACGCACTTTATATATGTATATACGTATACTAAGCACACATCTTCCAAACAACGTGCGGGATCCACTTGTGCTATAACGACAACGACGACGATGAATATATTTTGTAGGCTGGTCTTTTGTAGTTTATTGTAGTTGGAGAAACTAGAAAAGCACACGTACGCGAGCAACGCGCGCGCGCTCGCGCGATAAAAAAGAAGAGGGAGAGAACAAGTGTCTCTCTAATGCTGCGCGTTGCAGCTTCGACGGCCGAATGACTCTGCCGTCTGCCGGAGCGTGTTTGGTACCTCGGTTTATACTGACTGCGGGAGGCTATAGCTACGGCTGCAGGCTCTTACACTCTCCCTCTATTGTATATATGTACGTGTACGTATGCTGTACAGAGAGATATACACGGTGCGCCCACCGGCGTGGTCAATCGCGCACTGTCGTAGGTATACCGTAAGAACGAGCGAATGAGAAAGAGAGAGAAAGAGAGTTAATGGGGTTTACTTTTTTTCTAGGTGAGTTGGTTGGAGGGAGGTGAGAAAGAGGTTTTTTTGGGGAGGTTCAGGTTTGGCCGGTTGTTAATGAGAGGGGAGTGAGAGGATTTGATCTACACTGATATGTTGATAGTTGGTAGCTGTGTAGTTGTATATATGTTGGGTGGAGGTATGGTAGTGTTTCGATAGTGTGATGGACCAGCGGTTGCGATGTGTACCTGTTTTTTTATGGTTCGAAATACGGTTTTTCGTAGGTTTATGAGCACTTGAAACGATTTTGGGAGGGTATAACGAATTTATATTTTGCTTGGTTTTCTAATTTATCTACAATTCTAATTTACCTAAAAAATACTTTAATGTGCAGTAATCTATATGTCTAAAGGTTTACGTGGTACCTGTATAGTTTTAAGGTACTGGAGTTATGAGGGCACCTTTATTTTTTATAATTTAGCTTAAAAAAAGTGTTAGAATCAAGCGTTAAACTGGAAATTTCGATTTTATAGGCTTTTCTACAGGTACGAGGATAACTTAAATTGTTAAATGATTTCATTTTTTACACTTATTTCAATAGAAGAAAAACAATGAAACTATTGTGAAATATATGTGAAAGCTACAATGGTAACGAAATAACGAGCGGATAAACTTGACCCACTGAAAAGAAATAAATAAAAGACGGAAGAGGGATTTTTCTTTTTTGAATTCGCAGTTTCTTTTTAATTGATTTACAAACGTTCTTTGTGATATCGCCAAGGTGCAGCTAACGAAGGATTTTCAACTGCAACTGAATTGGATTGCTGTCAAAGTACAGATTTTGTAGCTTTTACAAAGCTTCATATATCAACACGTTAATGCCATGATCTTTTGAGTTTAGAGTTTGATTTACTAAAATAATAATAAATTCTTGGTTCTCTCTAGACATAAACAAAGATTTAAATTTAATTTCTTATTACATTAGCTTATTTGTTTGAGTCTATCTTATTAATCTTGTCAAATACCATTTTAATCTATGATAACATTTCTGCTTTCTCGTGAAATGGCAATTGATAACGAACTTGTTTAAGGAAAAACGAAATCGCACAATAAAACTGACTAAGTACGCGCCGAGTGAGAATTCAGAGTTCAGTAATCCAGATCGAGCAAACGTAACGCAATTATAAAATTGAAACTCTTGAACTGCAGTTAAAGATATATATAAGCGCTGATTTCAAAACACGCTCGAATGATAGTAGTTATATACTCTTTTTCATGTTACTTGAAGAATGAAAATTAAAATTCACAAAATAAGCAATGAACATTTGAAAAATTCTTAAAAATAATGAATTAATTTTAACGATCTCGAATTTTTCCTGGTTACCGTTGAAGTAGTTTTACTTCGTTGTTGGAATTATTTAATTGCTTTAATTCTATGATTTTTTGAAACATAAAGAATTCATCATTATTCCTTACCTATTTGCATAAAACTTTCATATAAAAAATAACGATACTTTCAATATCCTAGTTTTCAAATTTTTACGATAAATAAAAAACAAAAAATATATTTCAATTGACCATAATGTCAATCATTGGAAAAAACTAAGGAATCATAACAGTACAGCATTTTCTTCGATTTGTTCACGGTTTAACGTTTCCTCAGTTTCATAAAAAATTGTTGTTTTTACGATAATTGTAAGTTCTAACGAGAATTGAAAAGAAAATTTTTTTGTTATCGTTGTACATAGATATAGACTTTGGTACAAATAATAATGGTTAGTTGAATTAAAAAATAAATAAATGCAATTTAATCTTAATCATCCATTCTAAACAACAGTGGCATATGTTCACTTTATTCGTTTCATTAAAAATCATTCAAAAGGAACGCAACAGTATACAATTCGCCATATACTATTGTTTCCAGTTACAAAACTACTTAATGTTTTTTCTCTACTTTTATACGTAAACCGCATTATACAATCTCCGTATATCCACTGATCTAATAAAAAAAAATGAAAGATACACCGTCAATTATTAATTAATCCATCCGTAAAAAATTTTTATCCTCTCGCCGAAATTTCGGAAAAGTTTCCCGCGCCTCGTACAATTTATATATGCACACGGTGTAGCCTCGAACCCGGGGGGCTTACGAAAGCGTTGCGGGAAAGGCATATTATACATACGTGCGTATACCGAAGGTTCATCGACGTTAATATACTTTTTTCAAAATACCAGCGCGTCACGCGGTTGAAGTTTTAAGTGGTCTGAAAGGAATGCGAATCGCTGAATACCTGTGTGTGTGTGTAGTTGAGATTTGCAATTAATAGTTATACGTTCAAAGCTAAAATACACCAGTAGTAGTTTCAGAGAGTAAACGTGAGATTACATATATATATATTTTGGTGCAGACACAGGAGCTCGCGATATATATGCTGAAAGTGAACGTTCCGTAGTGGCTGGTTTTGACCCATTTTTTTTTTTTTTTTTTGTTTGTTAGCGCGCACGTTATATACCGCACGTTATTCAGTGTTTTATGCAATATGTTTTTGATACTTTTGATGGAATATGTATATATGTAAGTGATTTAATTAGCTTTTAGATTATCATATATTTGTAGAGTTTGGGATTCATGAAAGTGAGGAGTGTATAAGGTCGGTTGCGGTGAACGCGCTGTATAGGTATGTTGTAAATTTTCTGCGTAATTTCAATATGTCTTAGCAGGAAGCCGGTAGAATATAATTTATTTTTTCCGTAGTTATTTTTATTCGAAGATGATACAAGAAATAATAATAATAATAATAATAATAATAATCTATTTAGTGGGTCAATGGTAATTTTTGTTGATAATATATGATAATATTTTGTTTTATAATTTGGTAACTGCACAAGTGTTGAACGAGTGTTTAATAATTAACAAAAAACATTTTCGACGTATAATTGCGTTCGTTATTAGAAATATATTATAACTATGCGGAAATAAAGATTTTGTTAAAATTATATGTGTATAGTATTTTTATTATGAATGAGGGAATAAAGTTGTATTACGTAAAATAATTAATGTATAGTTGTACTGCAAAGTAGTAATAATTTTATTGATTTTTACTGAGAATCCTGTAAAATGAGGCAAACTATACATACACCTGTGGGGCAAGCCAAGCAGGCTTTAAAATTAAGATATCATTAAAATGTAATAGCAAATTACAAAATATTGATTTCTGTTTTTGTCGATTAACGCCTATATTAAAATTGTAGGAGTTAATTTAAAAACGAATAATTTTAAAAGAATCATTTGATATTGAAACGTAAATAAGTGCTTAATTTATCATAGTTAAAGTACTTGTACGAGAAAACATATTCTTGTATGGTTAAATTTTCTTTTTTAAGACATCTTCCTGTCGTGTTTTTTTTCTATCTTTATGCTACAAAGTATATATTCGAAGAAAAGTCACGTAAAAGTCTTTCTTGCACATTTTTTAAGAAAATGGTGAAAATATAGATAAAAAGTTTTCGTATACTTTTTTAAAAGTTTCCTCCAAAAATCCTTCAAAAATTGATATTCTAGTACCGGAAAATTATAAAAATAATTTAATTTAATTAAGAAAAATGCAAGTTCTTTTGCTATTTCCTTAAAAATTTTTTACCTTCAAAAAAAGTGGGTTACAAAGACGTTTTTAATGACTTTGTGAAGTTTGACTTTTTTCGTATACTTTGTAATATAAGGAAGAAAAAGCGCACCTAGACAGCATGCCTTAAAAAAATTCGATAACTTTTAAGGCCACCTTAAATGTACATTATTCATAAATTTCAACAGGCAACCAAGCAAATTCTTGTAATTTCTTTTACCCTTTAATTTTCAAGTACATATAAATTTCGTTACCTTAAGCTAAAGCATTCTCTATAAAATAGCTTTTGAAAATTTTTCATTTTGTACTCGATTTTCACATTCAAGGTAGAAGCGTTTATTTTGCTCCTATATTTTCTTATAAATTTGACGATCAAAATAATCGAACTGTTAATTATGTGCAAAGTGTAACTTAGTGTTTGTTTTTACATAAATTCATAAATTCTTAAAAACTTATACAAATACACGACATTTTCTTAAGCAAATGCTATTTACTATTCTGCCATAAGATAAATGTACCAGTAACTGGACGCTTAGTAGACTGAGATCAAGCAATTCGTCATTCAAAAGTTAAAACTTTTTATTGGATGAATACTTTTTGGTTTTTATATAAAATTGAACTTCCCTTAACAAACTACAATAGAAAAAATGTGCATTAAGTCTTTTTTTTTCTTTTTAATGATAGAAATATAAAAAAGAGCCCACGTACCAGTACATAGCCACAGAAAATTAGGTTGTCCTGGTGGCCCGATTTTGATGTACCAGTACCTAGTCATAATATATTTTAGTTGAATAAGTTTAAAAATCGATCAATTTATAGTAATTATAGTTTACAAAATTAAAGTTCATGTCAAGTTTTACGAATATTACTGCATACAAAAGGTGGTTAGAAAAGACTATAAGTATCTTTAGAAATGAAATAACAAAATACTATTGCAAATTTGTAGTTTAAGAGATTAGAATTTTTTCAAATACTATTAGAAACTATTAGTTAATCTAATCATGAAATTATATTACTTAAAGTCAATCATTACAATAATTAAAGTATAAACTTACAAGTTTTACATAATTAGCGTTAATTTAACAAAAGTGTAGAAATGTTTGTTTGTTTATTTGTTTGTAGTATCATTTATTAACGTATACGTGTACAACGTATGTATACGTACGTAACATACACGTAAATGTATACGTGTATGCCGTCCGTATATCAACTGGTCAGACAAGCCTTATGGTGTACCAATACATAGACACGTAAAATTAAATTAAAAAACGTATATTTTGCAATAATACACAATTCATGCGTATTCCGTATGTCTTTATCAACATAAAAAAGTTTTTCTCGAGTCACAAAACATTATGGAATATTAATTATGAGCTTAAGAAGTGTGCCGTTTTTCTTAGTCAAACCTTAAGACATTCCCGATATCAGTTATGAAGGATCAAACGTCGAACTTAAAGTATTTTTTATAATTTGTATAAACAAGATAGGTAAGAACAAAAAATTTTATTAAATATTATGATTACTAAATAATTGGAAATTACTAATAATACATTGAAAATTTTATTTCTACATCATAAAAATAATTGTAATATGTTGGAATGGCTAGGCACTGGTATGTGGCTAGTCACTGGTACATTTATCTTACCCAAATCTTTCGAATTTTAAATTCTCGTTTTATATATATATCTTCCAATAAGGACCATTCCAAATAGACCCATTTTACATGACCACATTATTTCAGGGCCAGACAATATACCGAACCGCATCCACCAATATAAAACGCAGTACGTCTTTTCCACAACAAAACCGCGCGACAAACACGACCACTAAGTATACACTTTTTTCGGCGACTCTCGCGGCGCACACCTGCAGGGTCGCACGTGATCTCCAATAATATAATCCCCTTGGGTGGAGTATACACATACAATTCTGCTGTTATACACATCGTCGTCGTCGTCAGTCTCTTTCGTATGGCTATAATAAATTGCGAAACGACATTGACGCAGCGGCGATGGTTATATTGGTTATAATTTACGGCTTGTTTGCGCGCGCGCATCGTATAGTCTCGCCGCGCGCGGTAATTGTCCGTCATTACATGTTGTTCGGTATAGTCGCGGAAGGGGAGATTTTTGTATACATACCTATATATATATAAACAATAAAAAGAACAATACGATGAAAAAAAAAATATATATAGGATTTTTTTTTTAAATTATTGATATTTACAATATAATAATATAACTTCCTATATTTAAGCTATACGACGCGTGGCGTCGAATTATTTATTAAAATTGAAATGACCTTATTCTATTCTCATTTGCGTAAGCGCGCGCGCGCGCACGTGCCCGCCGCCGCTCTGAGTAAACTACAACACAAAGATTCGGACCGATAATGAATTGCGGAGATTTATTTTGTTCGTCGTAATAATAAACGGGCTTTTGTGTGCCGGTTAACGAGATCAAATTTTTCCCTTTTGAAAATAATCATGATTATAACAACGCGTCGTGTATATATATATAAGGAAAATAGTAATATTATAGTAGGAAAAATTTCTTTGATAATTTGCATGCTCGCGTAAACAAATGGAAAACACCTCGAGCCACGGCTGTGGTAGAGTCATTCGCTGGTAGGTATATAGAGTGCTTAACGTTTTTGCGAATGAAAAAGAGAAAAAAAACAACGACGCGCGCACTGATCGCCATTGTTTAATTCGTCCGGCCTTGTTTCCTTTAGTTTTATGTTTTCTCTCGCGCGGTGCGCGCTAACTTATAAAAATGTAAAGTATTATACCAACGACGCAAGTCTTTTGTCCCCGTTCTTCTCGGTCATCTTTCGTCCTCGAGAGATTTTCACTCGCCCTGCGCGTTTGTTAATAATATATAACTAATTAACAGTTTTTCTTTAGCTCTACCATATATATCATAAAAATGTTTATGATACGAAAAAAAACAAAGTGTCGCGTAATCGATACACCATACAGAGTTAGTGAGTAAACACAAGCAACCGTATTACGTATATTATACCGTTTACTTAATATAAATTTAAGGGTGTACCACTTTAGACGTTTAAAATTTAAGCTATTTTTACGAATTTTTTTTTGTAGTTCTTATAATAGATATCAATATCAATCTTTTTAGACTTAATAAAGGCATTTTTTAATAAATACGTCAAAAAAAAACATCGATTTTTTAAAGTGATAAAGTGGTACGAACCCTTAACTGTTAGCCATATGCAGGCATGATTCGCGCGCTTCATTTTTTTCATAGAAACGAAATCGCTATAAAAATACTAAATAACAGATTTGAATTCTAAATTTTGAAGTTAGGAAACAAATCGAAATAGCATTTATTTTGTAATTAAATTTGAATATTAAATAATTTAATGACGATTTTATTGATTTATGATCCAAATGCACGTATGTAAATCATTAAATAGATTTCTACATCACAATTAATATTCATTTGAATTTTGACGCTATATATTCAGACCGGAACCATCAATCAATCGCATCACTTCTGTAAATGCTTCCCAACATCCTGTCATCACTTTTTTAAGAGAGGAGATTCGGATATTGAATAATTTGATGAGGACGTAGCTTGAAGCTTACATATACCTCTACAGGGAAGAAAAAAAATATTGAATAATTTAATGATGATTTTATTGATTTATTCAAATGCAAGTTTAAATAATTAAAGTAATTTCTATACATCACAATATGTATTTTATATCAGAGAAAATTTTCATATAACCATTAAGTAACGCGCCAATAAAAACCATAACGGCGTATATATACAATACACTGCATTTCCACATCATTGGTTATACCAAATCCTCCAATATTTCCATCTCTTCTATATTTGTATATATACATACAACCCGTGTGCATATTGAACACCACAACTCTCGCGACGCATGTATATATATACTAGTTTATAACACGCTCGCACATATTATACAGGGCAACTACCTCACGTTTAATTCTACAGTCATTTCTATATGGAGCCTTGCGCAACATACTTTTATAATATTATACTTTACGATTTGAGGTGAATTTTGCTGGAAAGTAAAAGCAGTGGACCGGTTCGCAACGTCGCGCGCTACTTCGTCGCAGCTACTGTTAATTATATGATCGTAATTGTATACCTGTACTTATCAAAGTGTATATGTACATTATATATGTGCGTACGTCTGTGTGTATAACTTACAAGTACCATCACATAGTAAACTATTTTATTTACACGTATAATAGTAAGGCTCAAATTTAATCACTTAAGTTATCGATAATGCGCTGCTAATTGTATATGTTTATGTAAAGGTAATAAAAATGAATCATAATAGGAAAGTTTGATTTTTGTTTATACATAAACTATTAGGCGTCTGATATTATCTAGCATAAACATGTCGAAGAAAACGTAAAAATAAGTAAATAGTTGTAATTGGCAAAGCTGATATTTTAATAGTTTGTTCGAATAATTATGAAACGACAAAATCTATGACAGTTGAATGAATCTTGATCGAAAAGTTTCGATTAAGACCATCAAATTAGATCGAATTAGAGCGATGAAAATAACCGGCGGCCGGAGGAAGATGAGGAAGAGCGAAGTGGAGTGAAGAGGCTTTTATTGAAAATGAAAGAATAAGCGGGGGTGGATCATTACAGAAGATTTTTTTTTCGACTGCTTGGGGTTTGGTAAATCAGGGATTAAGGTGTATAAGTAGTATAGTTTTTTTTTGTTCGTGAGAAATAATAATTTTAAGATTTTTAATATTAATCATTATTTTTTGCGTCTTAATTATTCATACTTCTTGCTTATATTTTATAAAAAAAATTGAAAGAATTATGAAAAAAATGAAAATTTAATTGCACCAATACTGCAGCCTTTGTCGCAGTTACCTGTCCTGATCTACAGAAGTTTCACAATTTTGAAAACAAGAAAACTTGTAAAAAGTTTTTTTTTCCTATCTAAAATATCTTTGAAATCGCTATGAACCAGAAAAATTTTAATCTTAGTTAATAGATCTTGATTATCAGAACTAATTTATATCCTCTGACATATATAATGATATACCAGTATCATTCAGAATATTTTTCATTCACCTTATTATAACCATTGAATATAACGAGCAGTTGATTATTCATTCACACATCCATACAGATGTGACCGATGTAATCTACATTGCAAAACAGTTACACGATCATTATTAATATAAAATCCATATACGTATTCATCGTAACCGTATAAAACCCTTAAACATCCATTAATCCCCAGCCACTTTCGTACGTCCAAAATATCACATATATAGATATACATATATCTAACTACTGCACTATCGCAATAAGGATATAATGTCAATAAGTAAATTATTACACTTACATGTAGCTCACATAATTAACAGCAGCAACGCGGTTTTTTCATCCCATACTACTTTCGCAATGCCGCAATCGATTTGAACGCAGAAAAAAAAGATTACGCGAAAATGTTAATCGAGAAAAACGAAACTGAAAAGTCGCCATGTCGAGCTATTGTTGATATATATATGCATATATCTGATCTGGTGCGACGTTCCCGTTACGATTTCTGATTGGAACGACGGTAAGTGGATGCTATATATATATATGTAAAACGATATAGATGTATAAGCAACGCGCTGTAATTAAGCGCAGAATTTTTACAATTCTCATTCATAATTAGTAGTTCTCCCGAGGCACGATCGTGTGCGAATTGTTTCTGTATGCGTAATTGTACAAGTGTATATGTATATTGAAATTATGCGATATACTTGTAGGAATATTCAAAAGCGTTGCGTCAGTTTTTGAGCGACAATTATCTACGATAAAGGAAGGGGGAAAAAAAATTTCTTTGGATTTCATGAAATTTTAAAAATGTACGATTTCAGTGTCGAATCAATTATAAAAATGTTTTTTTTCTCAGCATTTGTACGAGGATACATACTTTGTGTAACTTCTAAGCAGTGTAAACGGTGAAATGCAAAGATTCTTTTTTTGTTTTCGCAAGGATAAAATCGTTAGCCATTCGAAAGATAAAAGCCGTCGTTTGTAAATCATTAGCTTTATTTATTTACTCAGAAGGTGTGTATTTAACTATTTACTTTGTTTTTTTTTACTAAGAATTTATAGGCACGAACGATCTAAAAGTTAAATTTTTTATTTTTTCAGAATAAAAAAAATTAAATTGAAACGACCATACTGTGTAAGTGGAGTATCGTAGTTTGATTAAAATAATGTTGTAGTTCAAGCGTAATTGCAATAGCAGATTCGTTCGAATTGTAACCACATTGAAAAGAGAATTAAGAAAATTTTTTATTCAACAACCGTAGACTAAAAAAAATCCCTAGAAAAAAGTTGATCTTTTTCATTACAATCATAAAATAAAATCAGATCAACGCGCATGAATAAACATTTACACGTAGTATAGTAATAGTATAATCTCGACTATAAACGATACAAAATATTTCCAGCAATGCAAGTGATATATATATATATACAAGAAAATGCTTTTGTTTAACGCCAACAACGCGCGCTACATATATATGCAAACCAAGCGAACAATAATCGCTGTAGTGTTCAAGTTAGACCTCGAAGATATAACGTCGTTATACGTGGAATTACCATAATTCCGCATTACCACTTACTATATGATTGGCCGCAGACGCGTCATAAATTCATATTAATGCCGTACAATTAAAAGAAACAGTGCGCATTGTATTAGATACTTTGTACCCGCTGGGATTCCGGGATACATGTATATATAGTGTGGAGATATTAATTTAAACGTCGCATGAAAATACATGAATGGCGCATATATATACGGTTTGATGAATAAAACAAAGTTTCATGTGCGACGCCTCGTTTGTCGAGACTAATTTAATATCTGATTGTGTCGTGATGAAAAAAAAAAGACGTTGATGCGCCTGATGTTTGTAATGCCAATAACTGAATTGGTTTATTGTAATGTGTAGGAATTAGAGGTGTTTTTTATATAGAGGGAATAAATGGAATGTAGAAAGTAAATTTTGTTGTATCTATGGGGATCCATTGTGTTTATTTTCAAATTTGTTGTTATTGCTAGAGAGAATTTTAAGTGGTATTATGCGACACTTTTACTTTCGTATAGACAACAAAAATTCTGGAATGCACGTTTCTATAGAGCTTCAATGAGTCGTGATATTTCAGAGTCTTATATGACCTCCTTTCACATGTTTTTTCGTTATTTTATTTTAAATTGTCGAACATATAAACTTATGACTTTATTATCGACACGGTACATTTTATTATAGAAATTTATTGCGAAATTATTTCGATGATAAATTTTGATACGAACTCTTCGAACAATTATACGAATAATTAAGACGAAAGGAAAAATCTATTTTTTTTTTCAATATATTATTGAAATGTATGCGCGCAAAATCATCGTAACAAAAAATACTCAAGAGTTTAATCTAATTTATTAAAGCTGGTAATCCTCGAATGTGGCATTATTCGAATTTTAAAATGCAAAAAAAAACAGCGGTTTTTTTTCAAAACGTTCCCTCGCTATAACGACTACATTAATTACAAAGTTTTTTCATTTTTTACACTATATGTCTCGCATTGACTTGCACGCGGCAACGGGATTTTTGCAAACAAGATGCCTATTTTGAGTTTCTATACGTGCTTCGAACCCACCCATTTTCTTTCTGTCAATAACATTGGCAAATGTTTTTTATAAGCCAAGGAAGCAATTATAATGCGCATGCATGGTTGAAATTGTATTTGTTAAATTTATTATAGATAAACGATTCCAGTGTAGTTTCCATTTTTCGTTTGCATACAAAAAATGTATAATTGATATTCAAAATGCTCGATAAGACGAGAACATTTGAATATTTTCCTTCTGAAGTATATAAAAAAATACTTACTCGAAGATCACTGACGTAAGATTTATGCAGTAGCATTGGTACGGTATAAAATGTAGATTCATTGCGTGCGTAATTTAACGGTGTTAGCAATTAATGCTGTGCTGCAATTACGGGGTCAATTGACGAAACTCGCATTATTGGCAGTCTAATAATGCTACTAAATAATCAAAGTAGAATCGAGAAACTCAGTTTGAATGTTTTTCAAGATGAACCTTAATTTCTAAAATTTGTGACCTGAAGAAGAAGTGAAACCGTTTTTTAAATGATATGCTATACTTACGGTATTCTGATATTTTTCTTTATCCTGTACCAATTTTTGCAAATTGAAAATTTAGTAAAAACAGGTAATCAAAATGTTTTTACAGTAATCATAACGCTTCTAATGGCCCTTAAAATGGAGATAGTTATATAAGGAGATATATTTTTCTCAGGAGTTGCAACGTTTAAAAATATTAAGGAATACCTAAGTGGATAATTTATTAATTAATTCTACAGGTATGCAATTAAAATAAATAATAAAGAATATTCCAATTATTATAAAATACGGATCTACGGTATAACTGATTATATACGAATTATTACAGATCTAAAATTGTTTACTGATAGTTATATATAGTGAATAAGCAGGATAAAACGAAATGAATAGAAACGGGTAATAATTTTTGAATTATAAAATCTTTTCCTTTAACGTGTAATATAAACAAACTTTCCTTATTAAAAAAAGAAATCGTGTGCGTACGTTTGTCTAAATAACAACTTTATATGCGCATCATTATTTCTCTTCCAAAAATTGCGTCTTCAAAAGATTGCACTTTTTCCTTAGTTATTCTTATACACGTCTAGACCGTGTTTAAAATTTTTTACGTCTTTCGAATCTACCAAGAACCGTATCATCCGATATTTAACTACAAAATTACACGTTAACGGTTGCAAAAAAACTTTATCAAAACTTTTTACGATCACAAGAAAAAAAAACCATTACCGACCTACTGCTATTTTTACACGGAAAACACTAAATCATATTGCAGCCAAATAAAAACAAATTCCACAGTAATTTCCCATTGAACTCATGGTATATTTTCTCATTTATATATATGTACAACTTTAAAAATGTCAACGCAGAGGAGAGAGTAATTGTCCCTCGCTAATTGTAACGGGTGTCCTAAATTATACGCTGCAAATATTCACAGCTTGTAATCGTAACCGTAAAAGGGAGCCTCGGCCAATGCGTACTGAAATTCGGGCGAGTTGCGTCGGCATCGCCTGCCTATTGGTTCGAGGTCTTTGTAACACTTGGGGAATACCTCCTCGATAGCCTTCATCGCCTCCTCCTTCGTTACGTTTTTCACTGCCATTACGGATGATAGAGCTTTGTTCTTCACACATTCCTGGAAGGATGTAATAAATCATTATGGTACATGTAAAATTCATGGAGAATTTTTGGAATTATTGAAACAGAATTATTCTAAAAAAAATTAATAGATTCAAAGTGACCGCTGGATAAATTTACTTATTGCAATAGAACTAATACAAAAATTTTCTTTCCAGATTTTATTGTATTCTCGAGGGTTAATTGATTGCTAATTGCGGGATACTCTTATTTTAGGGATCCTATTTAATTCTTATCGATAGAGAAGGAAATGCCACGGACCTGAAACGATGTAAACATAAAAGAATATTGTGGCTCTTAATTTTTCTATGCAATATGCGTATTTTTTTTTTTTTAATAAGTGAGACCGTAAAACTAATATCATCCCATTAACCACGTTTCACATGAACAGCTCACCTTATAATTTATTATTCTTTCTAAAATGCAAAAAATGCCTTTTACGTCAATTTGCTAAGTCATTAAACCCCACGTGAGTTTTTCCGTAAGGCGTCTATTTCTCAAAAACTATTAAAAATTAAATTTTAATATCCTAAAATATTTCTGAAAATTAAATTCTAATATGTTAAAACATTTCTAAAAATCAAATTGAAAACCTATTAGACATTAAAAAAAAGGTACATAAAAAAATTAAAATAAAGAAAGTGCTTCGTACCCTGTGCCTCATTTTGACATTCCAGGGCGAGGCGTCGCCGTACGTCATGGCACTCAAAAAGCTACAATGCGCCAAGTTAGCAGCGCGTATTTCCGAACAGGCCAGATGTCGAATGTTCTTGAAGTCCAACTCGTTCTCGCAGTAATCGAACATGTGAATCAGCTCGTGTGTCAAGACACCCTGGACTAGACCCTTTCGAGTGGCTACGTTGTGGCATACCACGACCTAAGGAATGAATTATCGTTGATGCATTATATTTCTATTCGAAGTTTAATGTATTACTGTATTAAAAAATTTTTAAAGTAATATTGAGCATAATTCAAAGGTAGCCTGTTATGAATCCTTGCTTAAATTGAATGAATTTTTAAACTTATCCCATATTTTAAAAATCTCATTTATGTATTTTCCCATATATTTATAAGACTTTTTTTCAAAACAAAGATTTACGTGTATTGTTTAAATTTATTTAATTATAATGAAATATAATTCCAAAATACCAATTTTAAACCGTTCAACGACTTGAGAAAGCAAAAACCGAGATCAGTTATATGTAAATTAGGAAGTCAAATACTAAGAAAATATAAATGACAGAAAAGAATTCTCTAAAATTATCTGTTCCTAAAAATTTTTACATCTATGTAAAGCTACTTGGCGAAAATTCAATTTTTTTTATGTAACTTATAAACAGAATAACAAGATAAAATTACCACGAAAAATTGTGCTAGACACTCTAGTAAATATTTCTAAAAAAAATAACGACAATCTGTACCTGATTCATTTCTGGATCGTAACCGCCGCTGACCTTGGTGTTACAAACTTCACAAGAAATATGTCTTCGAATGTCGAACGGACTGCAATCGTATGGTAATTTATAAGTGCGATATACAAAAGTGCAATGATATTTTGTAAAAATATACAATATCACAAATAATTAAGAAATGTACGTACCATCCTGCTGAGTTCAAAGCGCCTACAAGTAATTTGACTAAGGGACCTAAAATGGGTTGAAAAATTACCAACAAAAACGTAAATGAAAATAGATAATTAAGAATTCACATAACATTCGGTTCTCTTTTTATTTTATCAAAATAAATTATGTATTACACTATTTTTATATTTTTTATTTTTTACTAATAACTAATTACCATATATCTTCTAAATTGTAGAATATTAATCGTGAATGAAAATGAATTTGAAATTGACGATTGTACAGTGTGTATGCGTGCGTGCGCGCGCGCGTGTGTGTGTGCAGTAATTTTTCATCATATATAAAAAATATAGTTTAAATTCTGATATATTAAAATATTCATTTAATATATTAAATTTAATATTTAGTATTTATCTATATTTAAATAAACTACCACAATAAAATATTTTAAATTAATTAAAAGATTTAAGAAAATCATAATAATAATAATAAAGGAAGTAAACAATCTTAATACTCATTAGACAATGATATAATAAAAAATGAATAAAAAGAGCAGTTAGTATTGATAATTCTACTGTTACTCAACGATCCAATTAAACATTTTTTTACTTCTACGACAATTTTCAAATTTGCATTTTCAGAATTTCCATTGCTACATCTACTTGAAATTCAAACAGTTTTTCATATTTGCAAGGATGATAATTAAAGAATCAAGGATAAAACTAATTAAAAATCTTTTTTTGTTTTCAAAATGATAATAAAAATCTATATCACCAAAATAATATTTATGTATACTAGTCATTAGAATTGTAATCATACATTGCATTTTACATTGACTGTAGTTCAATCTTTCTAGGTTTTTAAACATTTCCATTTAATTTAATTAACTTCTTTTATAATAATAAAAATCAGTCAGTTTTTAAATGTAGTATAAAAACTTTGATTATATAAAAAATATTTTCAATTAGTTCAAATAGTGGTTGCAAAAAAAATTTTAAATATTTATCATACTTTTCGAAGTAATTAAAAAATAATGAAATCTTAAAAAGATTTTGAGTTTTTTTTTTAATATTTGAAAAAAAATGTATCTATAGTTTGCAATTTTGGAGTTGCAATGAAATAAAAGAACATAATTCATTTTACTTCATGTTTATAGTAATTAATATTAATTTTGTTTGTAGATTTACTATTTGACATTGTAACATAACTCAAAGGTTTAGATGAAATTTTTATTACTGAATTACATTAACTTTAAGCAATTGTTTTGTTTTATTCCAACAATAAAAACTTGAAACTGATTTAAAAAATGATGTTATGACTCATTGAAAATCAATATTTTTAATTTCAAGTTAATCTTTCAATAAATATATATAAAAAGTATTTTCCATTTTTAGGGATCATTTGTATTAGGTTTCTAAATTATAAAATTATGATAAAAGTGACTGAATTCTGTTTAAAAATAAAATGGTAATTGAATATTAAAATTAAAATAAAAATACTATTATTTTAATTAAAAAAAAGAAGCAATATCTTAATTTTTATTTTACAAGACTGTAAAATTTGTACAGTCTTTTATAACATAAAAATTTTATATAACAAATATTAACAAAAAAAATTGTAGCTGTATTAAATATGTTTATGTTATTAAATAGTCATTTTAAAAAAAATTAATAATAAAACTTCCAACATTTTAGCTTTTTTCTGTTTTACAGAATATTTTACTTAAATTATTAACAGTATTATAATATATCCTGTGAGAAATTAAACTTTTTTACAGTTAATTAATACAGAATAAATCTTGCAAGATGAAAGATAACAAATTTGTAGATAACAACAATTTTTACAAAATATAACTTACTATTTCTATAACACCAATAAACATTTCTTTCGCACTTTAGCTTTTGAATCTCTTCTTTGCCCTCGAGCATAAAAAATGTTCGGATCCAGCTTCTTTGAAATTTGTCTCCCCTTCTTTCTGGATATAAATCTTTGTATTCAAATTCATTATCACTTTTTGATGAAGTTGATGGTTCCGAAGAACCATCCTTTGTTTCTTTTGTATTTTCACCAACAACCACTGTCATTTTTAAATTAAAATAAAATACAAAACTATGAAAACAAAGCTTTAATTAATTCTAAAACGTCTTATACAATTTATTATATTTTACAATTCAAACGTTTAAATTATGTATTCAGTTTTTAAAATTGAGGTTAAGCTAAAATTTTGTAATACATGTAAGAGTAGAACTAACCTAAACCAATCAGTATATTTAAGCTACGTCCAAAATAATGTACAGAGACTCACAAATAGAGCAGTAATAATTATGGTATTCCCTATACTAGAAAGAGAAACTGGAACAATCACAAAATATGATGAAGTACCTACTTACTTTGATGTGCTAGTCATCAATTATTGAATTTTTTTTATTACATACTCCTGAGAGAAACGTAAAATTATCAATTTCTTATACTCATTTTTTTATTTAAATTTTACCGTACAAAGTCGACTATAAGACCAAACAGATAATTAAAAAATTATAAAAACTATAACAAATTTTGAATAAATTTTTGTTGAGTCCTCAAAGAATTAACATCGTGAAAAATTATATCAATTTTTAAAATTATAAAACGCTCAAATATATTCAAATTCGGACTGTTATATCTAAGTATACCTGTAAATTAGGATTATTAGGAGGGTGTAATAGTCCTTCTTTACCTGAACTACCCTGTTTTATCGACGAAACATGAAATATAATTAATATAAAAAAAAGAATAGTCGTCTTTACGTCTTAAACAAATTCAATTTGTGTAATCCAGTAACACGTCTTTGTGCAAAGCTTCAAGGCGAAAAAGTGCCGATATCTTTATTTATTTCTGGAATAAAGATTAACCAAAATTAACGAAATTTCATTCCATAAATGAAAAAAGATGTTGCCGCTTTTTTGACAGCAAAACTAAATTATTCAATAAGTACCTAAATCGCTTTCTTTTTTTTAATTTTAAGTATATATTCACGTGTTCTGCCGATAAGACAGGGTTATAGCATAATGCGACACCTCCTTAAAGGGGTGCCATAATTGTACCATTATCGACCGAGCAATTTACAGTAAAGTTTCAAGCAGGTGTAAACAAAGTACGTCGAATTACAAAAAATCAAGAGGCAGCTGTCCTGTGAACTTTGAACAAAACAAAATTCCAGTTCATTTAATGTTTTTGCAAAAATTACTTGATACTTTGTTTTTAAACTTTTACTGGGAGGTAGAATAAACGTTGAAAAACATAGAAGTGTATATTTTCGTAATTTTTTCATGTAATTTGATGTACTAGCGTTATTATCTCGCTCGCTAATGCTCATTTTTAATATATCAGCTCTTAAAACTGTGTGAATTATTCGACCGATATAACAGCAGAATTATGGCACCCTGCTAAATACAAAATTTCTAAAATAAATAGTATTTTTCTCAAAATTTTATCTTATACTTATTTCTTTAAATTTTGCCGTAAATTTTTAAAACTTACAAATTTTAAATTTTCCTATATAATATACAAATTAATGATATGTTTTATTACGATAAGCTTTTGTGTTCGTTACATGTACATATTTCATTTTTCCATTTTTTGCATTTTAAATAAACCAAAATTTGCTTCATTTGCTTGTGATAAACTGATTAATTAAGTCTTTCGCACCTGAGGTATTCTGGAGTTCCTCCGTATATAGAGTACTGTGGTACACGTTATATATACTATGTGAAAGAAGCGCAGGAGATTTCAAGTGATCCCTCCAAAGAGGATTATAAACAGCAAGGAAAATGTCTTAAACCGAATATACCTCAGTTAAAAGATGTACGAAAGTAAGCCGTGGTGCTATCACAGCGAAAGAGGAAATTCTTGGAAAAAATTCAGCTCCTTCTGACTAGCTTGAAAGATGGGACTAGCATCCACTATAGCTCGCATAGGCTTAAGACTGGATTGCCCTCGCAGGTATGCGCTCAGCCCTTTTTGATGCCGGTATTTACTTATTTAGGTGAGCTGCTATATATACTTGCTTTCTTTTGAGTTTGCTGCACTTTTACTATAAAAATGATTTATACAACTTTAACCACAATTTTGTTATGATTTTTTGGCGCTCGTGGTATAAAAAGCTGTTTGAAACTAGTGCAAAATGTACTAATTATGTAAACTGCCAGTGTTATATGGGAGGAAATGTATCTCTCTTTTTGCTTTTTCATAATTTTCTCTCTCTTTCTCTCTCTCTCTTCTTCTTTTTCTTCATGGTAGCATATCTATGCTTTTTTTATACTTATTGTCACGTTTGAACATTCGCGCCAATTCAAGTTGGTAATGCGTGAGTCGTGATCGAACTGCATTACGCAACAAAATAATATAATACCAGCGCCAAAAGCAATAAAGGTGGTAAAAGTTCAAAATATAGGTAGACTGGTGGGTAGATTGTGAAAATTTAAAAAAATTTTGTTATCTATACGTGTATGATTTATATAAATATATCTTTGATCAATTGTGCCTCCAATCGGGTAATAATAAGCATGGGCATGTCAAAAATTTTGGAAACTTCCAGGAGTGGGGGATAAAACCTCTTAAGGACGCTCTTGCACAGCAAGGCAATACAGTTTGTGAGCTCAACGAGAGTGCAAACTGTATGGTGGCATGTCGGAGTCAGCACTTTAGAAGTACCCGCAGCCATTAAAAGAAAAAGAAAGAAATAGAGTACAAACTATACCATGCGCGTCGTTCTGTCTCTCTCGCTCTCGTGCAAGTCGTCTGTTATTTGTGTTTATATGTTATAATATCTCGAAATTTTTCATCGTTACGTATAATTTACAAAGTATGGTTTAAAAGAGGAAGCCTTTAAAGTAGTCTTTAAAGCCATATGTTTTATACTGGTAAAAAATTTGATCCCTTTTCAGAAATACTCGACTTGACTAATTTTTTCCCGTCGTCCCATAAGTGTACATGTAAAAATTGACAACTTCAAACGTTAATTTCTCAAAATTTTCCATGGTTATAGGGTAAAATAAAAATATTACAAGATTCGACACATCTTGAACTATTAAAAATTTTATATCCCAGTTTGTAAATTTTCATGCAAGAGCGTCCTTAAAACTGGTATGCTCTCGTTCCTTCTATCCGGCCTTTTCAACTTTCTAAAATTCGTGATGCGCGCATGCTTGTTAGTTATCATCAATAATTTTTACATATAAAACTTTCTCTAAGCTTTATGTGGTTTAAAAGTTTCATATATGAATCACAAAAAATAAAAGTACTTTTTATTTTCAGTGTTTGCACATTGCAATTTGCAACGAATGTTTCCATTCTGTTTACGTTTACAATTTTGACCGCTTAACGGAAATCGAGCATGGCTTTTGTCGCTAGTGTAGTGTTATACTTCTGCGAAAATAAAACACTTTGTGATTGGCTGACTCGTACCGACGCTAAGGTAACAGATGCGACTTCCACAATCCACTGCAGATTCAGCCTAAACTGCAGTTGATTTCCTGCGCTCTGCGTCTGCCGAATCGCGTAGGAGATCTGGAAAGGAAAGCGACAACAGAGTACAGCATCTACATCAGTGTCAAAGGTGGCTAAGTCTGGTGTACATAATTGGCTGTCAAATTTATGTCAATAATAAAATAGCAAGACTGTGTGTTAGTCACCTGGGGGTGACTCGAAATCAATCAAAATTAATTCTTTTCAGTAAATCTCGTTAATACATCGTTATTAAGTTTACTTACTTCCTATAGAGTCAATTTTAATTGGATTAGTCATAATCCATTCCTAATATATTGTGTTCCTGTTTTGGTGCATTCTTTCTACATTTTGTGAAAATATATCACAAAGTACAAAGTATTCAATTTGAGCTGAAAAGTTTTTTAAATTTACACATTATGAATTCACTCTCCCAGGCTACTACACTTAGCTGCTAATTGACAATCATCAAGTACTCTACCTTCAATTTATTTCAATAACACTGAAAGTGTTAGGAACAGAAAACTGTGAGTATGATTATTATTTCATGTGTGTAATGATACTTATGTCACTCAAATTACAGTTATTTTTATACAAAAATAATTGTGTGTCATAAAGATCTTGTAGCAATTATTATTATCTTTGTCATAAAGTAAATAAAGTGGATCTCCGTGTATGTCATGGAGACTATGGGTGTAGGGTAGTGACTATTACCCTACAAAAAGTAATTTATAAGATTATTTATAATGCATATAAATTGTTAACATTGTAAATAAAATCTTGAATACTTTTAAGCATAACCATAATTTCTACAATTTGATATATGGTATTTTTCCATGACTATATATAGATATGTATACGTATTGAATACTAATATAAACCTATTTCAAAATTGATGTCATAACTGTATAGAATACTAAAAGTTATATTGAAATTTTATATTATACCTAAATTTATAGAATATTGTTAGATTATTTGAAAGAGATAAGGAAAATTATCATTGACTTTAATATTTATTAATTACCAATGTTTACAATTTTCATTATAACAGAATTTCAGATATATACATTTATATATAATAATGTATTCCCTAGAGTGTTATAGAATCGATAGTGAGTCACTTTTTGACTTTTAAATTCCTTGAATTTGAAGTTAATCGGAGCATTACACTTGAACTCTGTCTAGATTCAAATATGAGTCACTTGGGATTTCATTTGATTGTATATTGACTTTATACAGACTTAGAGCAAGCTTTACTGATAAAATTCATAGTTAGAATTCAACATCATATTATACTAATATTATGATATTAGTGGTAGCAATTATTAATAAATTATAAGATTATTTTCTAATTCAATAAAATCTTTATTGACATAGATAAATAATAAACTAATTTTAGCATTATACGTAGACTTTTGGGGTTCAATAAATTTAATTTTTTTATTATACTATCGTAGTTAACATCTAAATTCAATTGGTAAAATAAATTAAGTTTACTTATGGGTCCAAACAAAATAATGTAAAGAAATACAATTTATTATATTTATTAACAATCATAGATTTTAATTATATTGTTCTTATCTTAATAATGTTCAATTTTCTTTTAGTTTGATAAGAGTCTAAAGTTCAACTGATAAAAGCGGTGATGAAGGACATGGCAACTAAAATAGCTGAACTAAAATTTGAAGCGCCTTTAGCGTGCTTCGAAGAAGAAGAATCATCTTCAATAAGAAACATGAATATTTTCTCAGGTAAATTTATATTCTAAGTAGAAGCTTTTATTTCTTCAATGGATTCAAAAGTTTGCATCTTTGTAATGCAAACAAAATTTTTAAAAATTGTTTTAATTTTGTAACTTATAATTATTTTCTCATATGATAGGTATTTTATGATGTAAATTAATATCAAAACATGAAAATATGGATGTAATTTTTAAGCTTTCAAAAACTTTATTTACTTGTAAAAAGTTATTCCTTTGCATTCCAGCAATTTAAACTGTATACCCATTTTCTTTATTCCAAATAATTATAGCATTTTCTCTTAAAATTTAAGTAATTTTACATTTATCCTTACATGGTATTTTTTTTTATATGTTAAACTTGATTAATGGTGCATTATGTATTACCAAATTTTGTACAGATGAACCAAAATTTAGATTATTTCTCTTTAAGAGTATAAATAATTATGCAAGCACACTTAGAGAGTTCTAATACATCTTATAATTAAATGTAATGAGTGATGATGCCATCACAATTTTTTAAATTTTATAAAAAATTGTCAATCTGAATTGAACATATAGGCATATATAAATTGAGCTTTTCCAATCTTATATAAAAATTGAAAATTTAAATTACATCCTATGCAAAACTAATGAAGTTTCTTTTATAAATTTAGTTATTATTAATTCATCTCATATCTCTATATATAACCCAACAATGATGTATGATTCAATCAATTTTTCAGATCACTTATTAGATGTTAATCTTGAAAGAAATTTTGTAAGCGATAGAAATGTCAATAATACCGCTGCAGTAACTCATGAAAGTTCTGATATTATTCAAGATGGAGCATTTAGTCCTTTTAGTGGCAGTTTAGAAGACTTAGTCAACACTTTTGACGAAAAAATTACATCATGCTTCAGAGATTATGGTACTAATGTCGAATCTCTCGCTCCAGTACAAGTTCGTTCTCAAGAAGAAATTATGAACGAATGCCAGTAAGTTACTATTTTATTTTCATTAACAGTTCTTTTTAATGGCTGTTTATTAGAAAAATTTTTATAAAAAATAATCCAGATTTATATATGAAAAAAATAAAGAACTAAATTTTAAACTTAATTTGTTTTTCAGGATGTGGTGGACCATAACTGGTACTTTTGGTAACATTTTACCAATAGATTGGAGCAAATCTTATGCAAGAAAAATGCATGTACCAGCTCTTAACTTAAATGAATCTGCAAAATCTACAAATAATGGGTAAATTGAAATAAATTATTTGGGCATTTATTAACAAAAGATAAATATGTAATGAATATTTATATTTTTTCCAACATAGTTTATAAAGATAGATTTCTATTATTTTTATGCAATATGTAATACATTCATAAAAATCGACAATTTTATATGTATTAATCAACTGAGTATAGTTTGTCATGAAAGAAGTTTAAATTGACTAATTTTTTATTTTTGTTTAGAAGTGGACTAGAAGATCTGAGTAGTGAAGATGAGGCTGTTGCCACTGATTTGGATATGCACGCCTTGATATTGTCTAGCTGCAATGACAATGTCAATATGGAAGAGCCAGTAAAGACAGCTGATGAAGTTTTGAAGGAAATTGATGACATCATGCAAGAAAGCCCATTATCTGATGCATCTATGGCTTCAGAATCTCTCCTTGAAATTAATGAAGCTATTGAAAGAAGTAAAGAAGTTTTGTCATCGCCTCTGCATGAAAAAAGTATGTAAAAAATATTAGATTTTTTATTGCCAAATATTAAAAATATTAATTAAGTAAATAAATACGTTATGTTATACTCTTTTAACATTTTAAAATATACTGTAAAACATTATATAAAAAGAATAATAACTATTTTAAATATTTTTATTTTTAGGATTACAGCAGTACTCTTTGAAGCAATTATCTGATCTTCTGAGCGAAATGGATTCTTTGATCTCTGCTTTGAGTGAAACTTTGATAAACGAATTAGCTCTCAGAGATGAGTTGGAGTATGAAAAGGAATTAAAGAACCAATTCATATCTTTGCTGCTGGCTGTGCAAAATCGTCGGAGACAACATCATGTTGCCAAAAAACGCAATCAAGTGCAAAGTGCAACCAGCCCCAATCCTCAGCGAAAATCTATTCAAGAGTCAAAAGTAAGTCTAAGCTAAAAGCTGTTTTTTTTTATATTTGGTTACTTCTGTCTTGAAGTAAACTTATATCTTCTATTACATTGATTATAACTACTATTACTAAACAATACTTTTTATTTTAGTATCTAACAACTGTTATTCCCTATCATGCTGATAGTGGTGCTTTGGATAATCAGGCTCTGCAAGTACTAATTAAAAGTAAGTTGCTTAAAAATTTCTTTCAGACAAAATCTATTAACATTCTTAAAACGTATATACTACAAATGTTTATCTAATATTTTTATTATTTTCATTATATAATCTTACTTTTTTACTAAATAAAAATTATCTCTGATATAGTTTTAAAAGCGATTAATGAAGACAGTCCAGCAGTTCCTACTTTACTAACGGACTACATTCTTAAAGGTAATAAACCTTTTTTGTTATTACACATAAAATAAATCCATCTAAATAGAATATAATTTTAATGGCATTTATCTTTTGCAGTTCTGTGCCCAACATAAAGAATTAACATCACTCATTCCTATATATCTGCTGAAGTCTAAGTGTATTCCTGATCAATATTATTTAGCTACCGCTTATAGATATATTCCATTATAACACAAATATAAGCGCACGCACAATCACACGCATTTAAGTAACAGAAAAAATTGTCGCAGTGTTATCTCCATCTACATAATTCTGTCAAATTGTCAAAGTTGAATGTTCTTTAATCGTTCATTGTCTAGTCTTTTTTATATTTTTATGTATCACCAGTGTATGGTTCGAATAGTTTTATGTAAACCTCTTTACAATTTCAATTTGCCAGATTATTTATGGACTGAAAATATTTACTAAACAAGCAAATTTGATGAAACTTTGTAAGAAAGTTGAAACTAATGTACAAAAACGTATTGTTGAAAAACAATTTTGAAGAGGCTATGATTTTTCCCGCATTTTTCATCATCATTAATCGTAGATATTTATGTGATTATGTTTATTTTCTTTTACGCAATCATAACATTTTTCTGCATTTGTGCATTTAATTTGTAAAGAGGTTAAATTTAAAATAAGAATTGTTTGTAATAATGATTATAAATAATTATAAAGCTATTTATACACATTCAAAGTAAAGCATTCAAATACTGACGAGAAAGAAGTCGCTGATAATTTGCTATATTTCAGTATCTTGATAAAAAAAATATTTAAAAGTTGTAATACTAAACCCATGACATTTCCATGACTACTCCATGATTTTATAAGTCGTTGATCAACCAACAAAAATTTATATAAAAATACTTCTAAAGAACTAAATTAGCAAATGTCGGTAGAAAGATGCGTCAGTACTTGATGTGAAACTTTTAAAATTCGTGTATCTTATAGAAAGAGGATCGAAAAAAATTTATGTAGTAATTTCGTAATCGTAAACATTTGAAAGAACGAGATTAATTAGATGCCACATTGCGCTTAACTAAAAAATATACAAATTCTGGAAAAATACATCATATGCCATTATAGTTATTAAGATGTTAATAATAGGATTCCCTGCTATGGGTAAATCCGTAGTAAAAATTGTGAAGAAATCATGCAGTATGTATTAAGAATTTTATGAGTTTACGCATGAAAGCAATTTTAATAAATTCATTTTACAATTGAAATGTAATTCAATAGTTGATTGAATTCATTTTGATTGTGAATAAATTATTTTAGCTTATAAATTGTATAACTAATCTAGCCAAATTCATATCTTCATGATAAATAGTAAATTTAAAGAATATCGAATTCGCGCTGTTCGACATTGATTTTTCATGAAATATGTGTTTGCAGTAGTGCGTAGAAAAAGCTAACCACACCGCGAAGCATGTTTTTTCAGTATGTGATTGCCATATAACAAATATGATATATTTAATATTTATTGTAGTGACAAACACATTTTTATTGTTTTCGATGCGTAACAATGTAGTCTGCAATGATTGCCGAATCAATTCTAGTATGCGTAAATAATTCATTTTTTTTTTTAGAGTATTTTACAAAACGTAGCCTGACATGCCATAAAAATATTAGTCAGGAGAAAACTACGTTCGATTTCGATTTATCATTTAATAGGAGTTTACGTTCTGTTTTAAAAATACTACATTGGAGTAGAAAAATGTAGTGATAAAGTATTATTGAATTGTTGACGCTCTCTAAATTAGATTATCAAGGCCTGTACACAAATATAAAATAACAAAACGCTACTTAAGCGAATTACATATAGAGTATAATCGATCGTGTTATATTGCATACGATGCTTAAAGTTTTCGAAAATTCAAGCTAAAAATCTTCTTATAATTTGTAAGTTTTATGTCGCATTTTTAAGTTTTATGTAAAATATAACCATCGGCGTTTGATTTTTATGTATCTGAATCTCAAGAATGTTCTGTGTACAAGTATCATTAAAAAATATTTAAAAATATCGATATTGTCGTCATTACCAAGAAATCAACAAATCCTTTCACCCCGACCATATAATGACCATATATATTATTAACCACAAAAGTTATGTAAAATCGGAATGTGTTAAAAATTGATGAATATTATAAATATCACTTTGGTAATGTAGATACTAACTTGTAATATTTCAAATAAATGTTTTTCTCGCACAAATAAAACTAGAATCAATTCCAAAAAAATTATTGTAGTGCGCTGATCTGTATAAAATATATATAAAACGCCAAATTCAATAGTTTGCAATTTGCAAGAAACGTAAAAACTATTTGAAACCATCTTTATAATTTTCGTAAATTGATATACCTACCACGAACCACGCATTTATGGTGGTAACACTATAAGGCTGTAAAGTACCTCTAGGTTTTAGGTGATCTTCAGGTACTTATTGTCTTAGGTCTTCGCTACCCTGCACAGATTTCCTGCTAAGATTTCATCCTTTTACAACGGACAACTCATTAAGGGCTGAGCTCTAAATTGAGACTCGCTTTTCCAAGGCAGGTGAAATTGTATAATCCAATGATTAGTTTACAGGTATTATCTGAACACTTGGTATTAGTATTGTTCTTCATAGAAAACTATAAGTCAAATAATAAGTACCATTTTTTTATAAATTAAATAAACAAAAAAATACGCGTCATTTCGTTTAGATATTCATCTTTACCTAATTATTATTATTTCCAAACAATCCGAATTATGTAATGTATATTACTAGTGTATTTCTAAAAAATGATCCTTTTAATTATTTATGAACTATAATTCAAACATGAAAAAAAATGATTTTGACCCTATTCCTTTACAAATAATTAAAAATGTAAAATTAAATTATACCTATTATTTATTTCTACACTATTGTTATTTATCGACACCAATGTAACGATACCTTAATTATAATGCCCACAACGCCAATCGCAAACCAATTGTGAATTGTGATATGGCGGCCTTTGATAAGGTTTCCTGTTCCCGCGTCCACGCATCCGTCCTTCCAAATATTATCAAAACCACTATCTCATAAATCCAATAATTCCACGACCGAGGTATAGCATATGTTTGAACACAAACAAATATTTAAAATCAATAATGGCCGTGAGTTCAGATTTTTTACTTTTCGCGCAATGTTAAACTGTTAAATGTGAATTTTCGGGGTGATTTTGTTGTTCGTTATATTTGTATATATTCTAGAGCTTTAGAAGGATTTATTCAAAGGCGTAGTAAGCTGTATTAAATGTAAGTGAATTTCAGTCTATACAATAAATCGATATCGTGATATTGTTGTAGTTGTTTTTTAAGTCAAACATAGAAGTGTTGTTGAAGATTATAATTTAAGTAGTTAAAATCGATGGCTATTATTAAAGCGATATATATACAACTGTAATAGTGAAATATATACAAAATTTTTTGTACTCCATGCATAAATGGATATTTACGATTTTTAACATTTATTTTGTGTTTTTACTATTTCACAAAGAAGTTTAGCATCTACTCTATTAAAATTTCTTCTTTTTAAGTAATTAGGTTATGTTGCATTATACTGTTCACAGACATTTTACTTTATAAATAATTTATAAGATATATATAATAGATGCGAATAAAAGAAATAATTATTGATTAGAATCAAAAAAAGATATTTTTTATTAATAATAAGTATTGTTATACAATGCTACTTTGTTATATTATTGCTGATATGCTTTAACAAAAGAATTATATTTATTTATTTTATTATTTTTTTATTATTATTATACAATATTTTATACTTAAATATAAATTACCAATGTTTCCCCTAAACTGTAATATTTTGTGATTAGTAATATAAATTGATACTTATATTAACATTTTCTTGTGAAAAAATAGTATTGATTTTTCTATGTTTCAATAGATAATGCAGCATCACTACTGGGTTACTAAGCAAGCGATTTCTCGAAAGTTTGGACGGAAGGAAGATGAATGCATTGTGGCATCTGATGCACAATTGGATGCAAAATTGGAACTTTTTCGGAATATTCAGATGTCATGTACACTTATACAGAGGATCATTGACAAATATCAAGAATCTATTTGTTGTAAGTACAAGAATTTGACTTTTTTAAATTAAACTAATGAAACAAATTAGCAATTTTGTATTTACTACGATTTCACATCAAAGGCAATATGAATAAAAATATATATGTAATTGAAAAATGAGTGTATATTGCATTAAACTAATATTAATATTAAACCGAACAAATTTACATCGTTTGATGATATTAATGATACTTTCAAATTCGAATAAAAGATACCTGCATTTAATGATTTTTCTGTCAAATTTTCTTTATTAAGTATAAAATACAAATCTGTTTTTGTTTATGTTTAAGATTTTTATCAGATACTAAAAAAAGTATATAAATATAATATATTGCCTGTATAATTTAAACAACAAAGGTGACTACGATTTACTTCATGAAACTGTAAATTAATGAGGTGTCTATTTTATTAATTAATTAAAAATTATATGGTCAGTAATGTTTTAAGTGATAAAAACTAACTTTTAGTCATTTTATGCAGTCAATGTAACTATATACTAATGCAAGTCTATTTTATGCTGTGAGATAAAAAGTTATTAGTTTTATTTATTAAAACCATTATCCATAAATACTATTAAGAAAATGGTTTCAATAAAACTTCTCACTATCATCTGCTTATGAAGCTAGTATATTTCGTTTTGTATATAAATATTTGTAAACGAAATATTTCATTGATGTCAGCATTTTAATCGTAAATTTCGTTGAAACACGATACGATCCAAACTGTATTCTGGAAAACAAAAAAAATAAATGCTCAAAAAATAAAAATTTATAATTTTGCTACGCAAAAAATTCATACTATATTTTTCACGATGTAAATCGTGTTATTGTAATTTTATAAGTATACAAAAACTTAATAAATCGGGTCTCGAAACTTGTAGATTTATCGCAAGAAACAAATTCAATGGGAAGATTCCTCAAGGAAAACGGCAATGAAGATAAAACCCGAGCTGGAGAAGTTATGCTAGCTTTAGGAAAAGCTTTAATATTTTGTGCACAGCAGCAATTACTATTACACGAACCTTTAGTTAGATTTTATCAAGAACTCGATACATTTCGTCAAAGAGCCATCGGGGATTCACTTCAAAATGTTGCCGCCATGGAAAAAGCAAGAACAGAATATAGAGCTGCTTTATCTTGGATGAAAAATGTATCTCAACAGCTCGATCCCGATACAACGAAGCAATTGGAAAAATTCAAGAAGGTACAAGATCAAGTTCGAAGGTATGTACATAATTATCTTCCGTTTTCGGGTACATATTTTTTTGGGAAAACATTTGTAAGTTCAGGTTATTCTTCTTTACAATTTTCCGTCGAAAACTATTGTTTTATCAGTCAAGATGATAATTACATAAGCAATTGGACATCAAATTTTTCATCAAAAGAACCATAGACGCGCACAACGCGCGAATTAACGGTAGTCTACAGCATCATTTAGAACAATTTTAGTGGTACCGTTTTTTAATTGTATTTTGAATTTTTTTTAAATTATCGCAGTCATCTGCTGTTCGCAATGAGTCAAAATATAAGGAGAAGAATTAGACAACTTGTTACACATTTCTGCAAGCATGTTTAGAGAAAACTGTTAAAGAAACATTAAAATCTAATATATATTCTATCTAAGATAAGAACGTTGTAGAAGTGATATTGATTTTACATTAAATATGAGAGGGTCAGACCTTTGGATGACGGATTCGCTTGAAACTTTGGGATAAGTTTTTAAATGTGGAAGTATTATAGTTTTTAGTTATACTTGGAATAAAGTATTGAGAAAAGCCTCTTCTTAAAATGGTAACCATTTAAGTTTAAAAAATCCTAAATATTATTTAAAAAACAGAAAATAAAACTAGAAAAAATGAGCTTGCATTGACCTTTTTAAGAATTAAAAATGGTTGACTCCTTCAAAAGTTATAAAAGTTTAAAGTTGAGCATCAAAAAGGCGCTGTTTATAACCTCTTGAAATTGTCTGTTAAATTGCTTGTTTATTTTAGTGCATTTTCGATGCCTAATTTTAAACTTTTTTTCTGTTTTATAGCCTTTGGAAGAAATCAACATTTTTTAATTCTTGAGAAGGTCAATGAAAACTCATTCTTCTGGCTTTATTTCCTGTTTTTGAAATTCGAAAAGAGTATAGTTTAATAAACTCGAAAAATTTTTGAAACATACATTAAAATACAAACTATCTTCTACTGAATCGAACACACTTGCTATTTGAATATGCCTGAGAGAAAAATGTTTCTTGTAGCGGTTATACAGTTATAAATGTGCACGGCACGAATGAGTTGTTGCAAATTGCCTGAGTTGCTTCATGGGTGGTAGATATAGCTAAGTGGCTACTCAGCGTCATTTCTCCTTGCTTTGAATTCTTCCTCATATTTCACTAGTTCTCTTTATCATATTTCTTTTTGGCTTTTTCTATCTCCGGTATTTACCTCGATCGATTTTTCTACGTTCTTAAATATTTCGTGTTTATGATCTGTTTAGTAGAGTCCAAAGGGTCGATAAAGTAGGAATTTTTTCGGTATCTTATTTTTTCACAAAATCTAGTAATTTGTCATAGAAAAAAAATTGGCTCGAAATGTATTATATTTACTTTAAAACATAAATAATTTGATGTATATTTATTTTCTTAATATACTACAAATTTTTAATAAGACATTGAATACTTATTTACTATAGTCACATTATGTTATGAAGGTAGACTACCCATAATAAAGATATTACTAAAGCAAACTTAACATTTAAAAAAAAAACACTAAAAATGTTTGATGTTTTCATGAGTTGGCTTTTCCAAGAATTTTCTGCCTGCTTAAAACTCATCACAAGCATGATCCGGTATGGTCTAGTGGCTAGGATACCTGGCTCTCACCCAGGAGGCTCGGGTTCGATTCCCGGTACCGGAATTTTTTTTTTTTTTTTGCGATGAAATATATTTTTATATTAAGGCCATGTGATACCAAAAATCAACCGCATTTCATTATTTAATAAATTGAAATTGAAACTTTATTTGGAAAAAGAAATCCGTCAGGCGCTCTGTATATGTGAATACTATTCTCAAAAATTTTTTTTGAATGGTTCTATTAGCATTTCCATAGCATATACTCATTCTAAAATTATATAAAATCATAGAAATACAGATTCCTATTTACCGACATAGTAGTTTTTATTTAAATAAATAATTTTTAAGTATTTTTTTTTGGAAAAACAAGACTGTCAGACGCTTGGTATTTCTTAATACTATACCTAAAAATTTTTTTCATGTAATTTCGTTAGCATTAGCAAAAGATATAGAAATTCTACTATTATGTCAGTTCTTCACATCACCTCAATATCTAATGATTTCATTGCGCTGAAAACTATTTTCATATTATATCTCTATTTTTAATAAACAATTATGATGACTATTTATTAAGTTACTAATAATTTTTGCTAGTTATTAAGTTAATTATATTCATACCTAATTACTTATTTATTTAATGTAAATCCCAAGCTATAGATATATAGATTTTTTCAATTCATTACTTTATTTCTGTCTTACAATGATAAATCAAGGAGCACTCACAAGTATGAAGCACTACGAAGATTATTTATTTGCACTTGTAATGTAATTTAATAAATAATATTTTACAATTTAATTTGGTGTTAATGTTACTGATCTTACTTATGCAGGAGATGGCCTACAACGCACTATAAAATGACAATATACTTACATCATATCTTTAAATAGTCAACTTTAAATAAATTATTTCTAAAAATCAATATAAAAATTAAAATGATTTCTATATCGGGTGCGAAACTTGTTTACAGGTCATAATTTTGTATACAGTGCGATGTGACAGTTCTAGTGGTTTTTTAAATATTAATTACTATTGGAAGAACAAAATATTTAATTTTTATTTTCACTAATATTACAAAAAAATTATTAGAATGACTCATGGCTCCGAATACTGTATCACAATCACACTCTTACACACGTACGAAGGCAAAACATTAATTATAGTTTTAGAGAGAAGGATCTCGAGTATAGAACAGCATCACAGATCAGTTAATCAGAGTTTAGCAGCATATTAGAGGGTACTAAATAAAAGACTTTTCATTTTAGAATTTGATTCACTTGTATTCTTTTCCTTGTTTTTTACTCTATCTATTTCTCAGAATTCCAATAGATCATGGGCTCGGTCACATAATTAAATTATATTAAAATGCGTCGATATAATAAGATTTTTTTTATTTAATAGCGTGCCTAAGCATATGGATATAATTATTAGATTAAGAAGAGTAGAAAATTGTAAATATCTGGGTATCGTTTTTTATTTTAACCTAAAGTAGGATAGCCATATTGAATATATATTAAAGAAAACAAAATATATGATATATATAATATATAAAATGGCTAGATATATGTAATCTGATATACTTAGGATAATATATTATGCATTTTTCCATAGCACAGTTACTTATGGAAATATTGCATGGGGCGGCGCATATAGAAACAAACTTAAACTACTACACTCACTTAATCTACTACAAAAGACACAAAACATAATTCTAAGAATTGTAAACAAAAATAGTTTTGAACAAAATAATCCATTAAATCTAAAGCAAATATTCGCGTACGATGTCTTTCTTATCATTACTATGAACTTCAGAATCTATACTTGTCATCTACTCGCTTAACGAGAAATAAACTTATTATACCACCAAAATGTTCGAAGGCAATAAGTAATAAAAATAACCACATCAGGGCAATACAAATTTTTAACAGTTTACCATCATCTAATATAACCCTCAAATGCTTGATATTTCAAAAAATCGTAATAGAAAAAAGTTAAAGAAATAGGTGTGTTAATATATTTTAAACGTGATTGAGACTGACTTTAACATAGGAAATGTAGTTTTAAGTTATTTTATAAGTTAGTATATAAGCTGAACTTATGTACAGGTAAAGCATTCACTACCTCAGTAGGATGCTAGTTTTTCTAAGCATGATATATGCTTAGTCGTTTAACTATGTATGTATAATTACTCTGGTAATAAATAAATAAATAAATTTAGTAAAATTAAACAATCAAAATTAAAAGTGCGGGTTTAGGCAAAAGTATTTAGCGATAGTGTTCAAAATGAGTCAAGAACCGAAAAGAGCTAAATGAAAAGCTGTGAAATAATCATACTGAAATTAAATATTTACTGTAATAAATTTGTAACAAACTAATAAGATGAATCAATTTTTCTTTTTTCCAAATTTAAATATAAATAAAAATGTTACGCTCAATTCAAAATTTATAGCGTTAGGTTTTTTGTTGATAGAAAGTGGTGTTAAATTTTTGAATAGAATAATAGTTAACTTACTAATTTTTTTATTTTAAACAATAAAAAAAACTAAAAAAAAAAGAAAAATACAATTTAATTGTGTAAATTAAAAAAAAATTCCGGTACCGGGAATCGAACCCGAGCCTCCTGGGTGAAAGCCAGGTATCCTAGCCACTAGACCATACCGGATCTTGAATTGCTAGGCTTAGAATCACTTCACCAGCCAACAAACCTGAATTCTATTTTAGGTATAAGAAATTCCGAATAAAAATAAAATATAGCACGCCGTACGCAACACACGGTCCGAATAGCGAATGCTATGGAAGATACTTACACGGCATATAACACTTTTTGAGGAGGTCGGCATGCTTAACCGTATGATTCACCGGCCGGGTCTTGTTCGAATATTTATAATACTTCGTTTTCTCATCACACGAGGGCACGTTTTCTAATTATGCTTTATTAAGAAATTTACAGAGGCTTCAGAAGATATATATCTGAAGCATAGAAATCTACTTTACCAACGTAAAATTTTGTTTTGTAGCTGGAATTAAAGAATATATCTGCTTAAAAACCGTTTGTCTACGGAGTTTTGCAGAAACGTATTTGAAATTCATTCTGAAGTTATCTGTATTACCACTAGTTTCAAACATGTTTAAACTATTATGAAGGGTCTGATAATGCACTTTTTTGCAGATATTTTGTTCAAAACCGGATAAAAAATATAATTTTTCGTGGTAGGTACGTTTATAACTTCAGCTAGACGTCTTTTTAAGAAAAAGTTTCACTATACTAACACTATTTTATCGACAGAATATGTAAAAGTAATTAATTTAAAAAAGGAATAGCTCTTCATGCCTTGAACATTTTCAGTTGTTTTGCGAAATCCTTTAATATAATACATCGTTCTAGAAAGTTGCGAGGCAAAAGAGTGATGGCACCTTTGGCTTATTCTTAGAACGAAGTTTCTTCAGTTTCTGTTAATTTTCGATCCAAGAAACGGTTGGGGACTAGTTGTAATTATAGAACGATGTATTACAGAATTATGCAGGGCCACTGACTTTATTTTAAGGTGTAAACAGCTTTTATTTTTCTATATTAATTATTTTTACATGTTCCGTCGATAAAACAGACTTCGTGATAAAATAGTACTATTGCACCCGCTTAAGAAGACATCGGATACCGACGCGATTCCTGCATTACCGGCAACAGAATCTAGCAACATATTACGAGTTGTCCCCAACTCTTCTCAATAAATATAACAATATAAAATTATTAAATTTTCATTTTATCACTAACAAGGGGAGCACCAGGGATGCAGGTCCTGGAATTGGCGAATATACGACTCGGCAGGCTTTAAAACTGCAATAATGGGTTTTAATGTCATGGGCTAGCAGTATGTTATGCAACAAGTGCGCAAAATAGGTCATTTCCACATAAGTCGATTTTGTCACCCGAGCGTAACGAGGGCCTATACAATATAGTAATTTTTATTACAAATTATATTTATATTTGTTATACTATTTCTCTTCGT
>JAWWEQ010045534.1:0-16841 GCA_035583055.1 Torymus tubicola | reverse complement strand
TAGGTGATTTTAAAAGAAAAAAAAATTTTGACCTCTCGATTCACCTGAGAACTGCCCATATATATATATATATATTTTTTTTTTAATAAAGCTCGTCAATGTTGAACGAAAATTGTTTAATAATATAATATTCATTTAGAATAATTATTTTTTTTTTAAGGGAATCGTGTACCGGAAACAATCTATCTATGAGCGGTTCAAGGTTATATTCTAGTTTAAAATAAATATTTAGTTAAGCATGTAAGTTGTATTTTATCAATAGAATTTTATACAATGTAGAATTCTCAAAAAAACTGATAAACTTTTTATGTGCAACTTATATATTACGCAAAATTATGTCCTTGAACGAGTATATAAATTAATACGATGCAAAGATTATCAATACAAGACGTGTATTGTATAATATATTTTTCTTCTTTCGATAACGCATTTTACGCTTGATAGTTTAGAAGGTTTAGTTTCTCACATGTTAAGTTGAGTGCAGGCCGGTAATATTGAGCGAGAAAGTTATAGCGTCAAAGAAACACGACCATGGTATAAAAATAAAAATAAATCTCTCTAGGATAGACGCGCTGTAAAATATCTGCACTTTTTTTTATAGCGTGAAGAAGTTGATTTAAAAAAATATTTCTCACATAAATTTTCTTTCTGTTCATCTGCGCCGTATTTTTTCTTGTAATCTTCGTTCGTTTTATACGTTTTTTTCACATTGATTGAACGAAAAATCCTAGGACTTACATCTTTACGAGTTCAACATACTGTCCATCTTAGATATATTATCAGAGAAGATCAGTTGAATGATGTTCACTCTTCGAGTATAAACGTGAATCAGAAAGATAAAAGGCCAAGACATTGCACGAGCAGTGAGAAAGGATAAAGGAAAGAAATCGGAGATAGGAGAGAGAAGGAGATGTGAAATGAGATGCGAGAAAAGTCGATTACCTCTTCCCAGACTAATTGCAAGTTGGCGCCTGGTCGTAAATTCATGATCTTCAACTCGGCAGACTTTAAGACTCCATCCTGGGTGAACTCGACGTGAGGCTTGCCGTATTCCGTCTCAACCGAAACGTTCTTCAGGTACCTGCGATGGATTTTAATGATGGATTCCTTTTTCTTAATGGCTATGTAGCTTAGTGACATAAAGGTTCTGATTGTTACATAGTTTTCAATATTAATGTTAGTTTTTCAGTCGAGTATGGTATCACCTTTAAACTCAAAGTCAAAAATATTAATTAGAAATAAGGGTAAAGGCTCTGTCACTCGTTCGGAGAGTGTTAGGAATTCGGCTCAAACTTTAGAGTATGTTTTTGGATGTGGAACCGTGAAAACTCCAATATTAGACTGTAGCGCTTTAAAAAATTCACATTCTGGAGATTTGCATTCCAATTTTCATATAAAAATGAAATTAAGAAAACAAAGTTTTATTAGAATTTTCAATATGAAAAATTCTTGGTTCTTTCTAAACTTAGCGTAGCTTATAGTTGAACAAAGAAATTGTATTAAAATATGCATGGGATCGAACAGTGAATTTTAGAAGTTTAACAATGCGTTTTCATTGCTCAATTTTAAACTTTCATAACTTTGAAATGGACATATACTTATTGATTCTGAAGAAAAAAAAAACAAATGAGAGGTTGTTCTTCGTGTTTTATTTTTTCTTGCAGAATTATATTTCAGACTGTGAAGATTAAATAAATATTTTTATCGAGACTTTTTTTTTAACATTATAAAGATTGAGACGAATTCGTGATCCAAATCCCTGACACTCTAAGGATACGAAGATGAAAAAAAAATCTTCGTAAAATTTCAATACTTATAAATGATTGTAATGTTCTATTTATAAAAATTACGTATTACATTACAATTGAAATAGCGATTTTCCATTCTACTTTATGAAATAAAAAATCAAGATAAAATTTTTTCCTATGCTTTTCAAGTCAAACATATTACGAATTGAAAACCTTTTGACGATCAAAATAATCAACGGGGTATACCGCATAAAGCAAAACGTCAACGGTTCGAATTAATTTTAAGTACAGCGGTACGCGCACTTCAAAAAATGACTTAATAGCGCAAGAGGTCTTAACTTTGTCAAAGGAAATCCTCGACGGATTAAACGTCGCGTGAGGCGGTTAATAATTCGACAGAGCCACGGCGTATATATGCGGTTCATTCTTCAATATTTTCCTCGGGGACGCGTAAAATTTGCATCGTTCCCACAAGTTAGACTTACGCGCGAAAAAAAATGGCTGAAACAACGCCGCGTCTTAAGTCGACAATTTAAAACTACGAGTTCCATTATATTTGCTATTTCCCTAGAGCTTGACTAAATCCGTGCCGTGATAAAAGTCAAATGTACACGCATTATCACGGTGATACGTGTACGCTTCTAGGAGCGTTATAATTTTGTTAGGGAAATTAGCTTTGCTCCTTTGCCTTTTTATTACTCTAATTATGTTACATAACGTATTTCCCTAATTGAGTAATTAAGCTATAAGATGGCTTAGAGCATTTCGGCCGTTTAAACAGAATATTTCCAATCTTCATTCGTAAATATACTAAAAAAAATAATAGACCTCCTAGATGTGATATCAGTTTTGTATTTATAAGGTATATTTTTCATATTTATATAAGTACTGCTTACATCGGAAATTCGAGCTTTCGAATACGTAGAGATAGAGAACTAGAAAAATAGCTGAATTAGCTAAGTAGCGAAATTATTCTGAGTTACCTCATTACGAAATATTATGTAAACTGTGCCTTTTCCTTATTTCTTAAATATGAATATTATTTATTTATTTATTTATTCCAGACATTATTACAAATGAGTAATTCTGCAGAGGTAAATGCAATTACCTATGCGCAGAGCTGGAGATACAAAAAAAAAGAAAAAAAAACATATATAAATTTACATGCTAAAACTTATAAACTAAACATGTATTCGTCTAAAAGTAGGTTTTTTGAGGACCTCACTTTTTACCAACCTAAACCTACCTAACCCATCCCGCATTCGCCCAGGGTTACGCCTGCGGGACGGGGAAAACCTTTAGGCAAACTACGTGGGATAAATCCTGATTAGGAAACCCCGCCCCGAAATAGTAGGTGTATTCGATTCATTCAGTTTGAAAGTACGTTATGTATTCGAAGCCGCAGATTTAAACATAACATATATATTTATCAGGTAATGTCACAAATGGTTATCTAGCTGCTTATATACATGACGTTAATAAGTATTGCCAATACTAATTACTGGGTAATGACTCTTATCCATTCTTTTAGTTTCATTTTCGATGATTTATTTGAGATATTTAATACTTTAAACTCATTTGGTAATAAGTTGTATAACTTTATAGCATTTATGTAGTTATTCTTATTACTAATTGTTTTTAAATACTTGGGCAATTGTACACTGATAGAAAAATGTAGGAAAAAATTCCCATGTTTTCTGGTACTCTGGCAATATCAACGAAAAGTACAAATTTTTACATGGAAACATGGTAAAAATTACTGGTAACATAGTAAAAATTACTATTTTTCTAAGGGAAAAATTTGTACTTTTCATTGATATTGACACATTACTAGAAAACATGAGAATTTTTTCAACATTTTTCTATGAGTGTATAATTTTATTTCTAGTTATACTTTCCGAATTTAAATATATGTTCTTGAGAGTGTTATAATTATAAAAAATTGATTCGTAATCGAATAATTGTTTAAGATTTAATGGAAAATAATTGTCAAAGAAATTTTTATTGATTATTTTTAATATTCTGATCTGCATATTCTGTAATATTCTAACTTCTGTTTTAAAAACATCTCCCCAGGCTATTATATACCATAGTTTATAATGCTGTGGAAAAATGTAAAATATATCATTCTAAGAGTACTGGCTGTCATAACTTGAGATAACTTATAAAACACAAATAACAGATATTTAGTCTTGTTTGTAATAAAATCAATATGCTTATCCCATTTTAAATTATAATTAATATAATTCCTGAATATTTACAACTTTCAACTCTTTTTATAACAATTTCACGAATTGCATAAACAAATATTCGGTATGCAATGATTTTTCATTTTTAAATAATTTTGTAGATTGTCATTTGCGATACGATGCTTGTCAATAGTCAATATTTATGAAGGCTTTAAAAGGTACTTTCCAAAAATCATGTGCACAATAAAATCCGTCGATAAATCCCTCTTGAATTCACCTAAAGTCATATTGAAATTGAGAGGAACAAAAATAACATATATCTATGGTTGATCTTCAGTACAAGATGAAAAATCGAAAACTTTAATCTCACTGCGCGAGAGAAGGTAATAAGTCAAAAAAACACACACATATATATAGGTATAATAAGAGCGCGTAATCCGAACTGTTGAAGCAGCAATATTTCAGCGATATTTTTCCCAAGGCATTTAAACTTTGGGATTTACGATGAAAATCTTGTTGAAACATATATATAGAAAGCGAGTGCGTAAAAGTGAGCAGCCACATGGCGTACGCGCGAGGACCGAACAGTTTGCCGCATATTGCAAGTTTTCCTTTTATAACAATATCTGTGCGTTGGCATTTTGCGAAACCACGTATACCAGCTTTACGATACGTTATTGCGAACAACCGTGAAATATCATTTTGATTTTACGTTGGAGCATATCTATCCTACTGGTTGTTTTTTTTTCTGTATCCTATACAAAATAGAGATAGACTTGATATTGTGACAGTTAATGGTTGTAATTGGTCGATTTGAAATGGACATGTAAAATTTGATAGGACGCGCGAAGTGCGCATTGACACTTCTTGTATAATAAATGAAGCTCTATTAAACGATTTTGTACCATAGTTTTAATATCGCGTTGATTTTTATCTTGTTATAAATCTGTTATATCTGCTATTACACCGGATATAACAGCGATAAATTACCTTCGTAATAATTGCAGATTGACAATTTTATACACACACATACATATATATTATGAAATTTACAGATAAAACAATGTATTTTTACGCTCACATATATAATTCCATCATTATACCAGCGCATAGAAATAGATAACGTGCCACTAAAGCATCAGTACCGTGAAACTATTAAAAAAAATTCCTACCACAAATCCGGCGACCATTTCATAAAAGTTCGCTTTACCTTTTATTTTTTCCTTTCCCTCATTCGCAGTCACTTGAATTTCCCGTCCATATAAAACTCATCACGCACGAGGGAACGAAAGCAAAAAGAAAAAAAAGAAACTAATCTACCCCTCAACGAATATACGCGTGCTTTTACCATAAACCTACTTGTTCTACTTTCTCCATTTCTTTCTCTCTCTCTCTCTATCTCTATATTTATATATACAAGGAATATTTCATTCTTACTTGAAAAAATACTCGCCGGTGCTCCAACGTGACTCGCTAGTGAGATCCTCGCAGCTTAGTTGAGTATTGAGACTGTAGCCATAGTTGCGCGGATCGTTGACAAAATCCTCGACACCGTAGGCATATACTTTAATCGCTGTGGCAATCTCGTTCACTAAGCTCGCGCTACTAGTGTCAAAGTGTACCCCTGTATATACACACACACACATGCACATATATATATATATATATATATAAAAATTATATTACACAATAATATATATAACACATTTTCTTTGCCTTCTCACGTTGGATCGTTTTCCCCAAGACGCGAAGGCGTGTTTATACATGGTACCTGGTGAACATTATGGTGATATGGAAAGAGGTCGTATAGCGTATAAGTATATGTCGTGTATAAAATGATACTTCGTGCGCACATAGCGAGGTCTTTATATATGCACGAGAACGAACGCGTAATAGACGGATGGATGGTTTTTAGGTTCGGCGCCAAGGGAATGGATTTGCGATTTAACGGCGGCTGTTGCTACTGCTGTTTTGAAAATGCTTGAGAGGCGAGAAAAGAGTTTTCTTGGGAATTGTAATGAGGGTAGTAAGATTTTACGAGATGCTGCTTTTTCTTTTCGTTTTATATAGGTACGAAATTCGAGTCAATTTACGATACTGGAACTGATTTGATTATTTTGAGTGTTTTGGGGAAATTGATCATGGACGATTATATATTTATTGATATGGTTAGTAATTAAAACGTGCTTGATTACAGAACGTTAGCTGATTGAATCATCTCAAATGTGAATTTTCACGGTATTTGCGCGATATGTTTTTATCACATGCATTATCATCAATGATGGAAATGTATAAATATTATTTTAATTACTGAAATGTAGTCATATTTATTCGGAGTATCGTATCTCTTTAATTGGTTAATAAAATTGATGTCAAGATTAGTAATAAATGTTTGAATGTCTCCAATCTCGACTCATATCTCTATAATTTATTGTGCTTTCGCTACATAAGTTGGTATGAATGAAAAATTTTCCATTTATTACCTATAATCCTGAATTTACTTTTATTCGTCGATTTAACACCCACGCACACGCATGAAATCATCCAAGAACGAGAGAAAAGGAATAAAAAAAACTCACCAATCATGCCAACGGGAAAATGCGGACTGGGCTGTAGATTCTCGATGACGCTTTGCGTGACGACCCATACGTAATTCTCGCCTGTGATCTTGAGTTCCTGAGCTGCTCTCAATATGTTATTGGCCTCTTCCCTCGTCGAGTACAGCAGCATTACACGCGACTCGCTGTTAATCAAATCCATGAGATCCTGGGGTTCGGTCCACAACACTGCATTCAATAGAGTAAACTTGAAGCGTTCCTGTGTCTCACTGATGCGTTCGCGAACCGCTTGGACGAAGTCATCGTGGCCAGCGATTTGGGATGTAACGACACTGAACTGATGCCATTTGTAACGTTCGAGGATGCTGAGCATGGCAGCGGTTTGATGCTCAATCGATGGTGCCAGTTGCAGGTGCAGGCTACTCTGAGACGTGCGCTAATCGTCAACGTCGGCATAGTATGGGCGGATTAGATGGGTTTTTCGTTATGCACTCGTCTGGCTTTTATGTATGTTAGTCGATTGGCTTTTTTTTGTTTTTATTAAACATTAAGATTATGAGAGAAGAGAGAAAAAAGCAAGATGCTTCTGAATTTGCGGTTTATGCCGTTAATCACGAGTCTGTGGTTTATATATATAGGTTGTTCTCTGGAGAATCGAGAGGTCAAAAATTTTTTTCTTTTATAATCACCTAAATCGCTTCGTAACCATCCCATAAGTTATCTTGAATTTTTTCAGATTTTTTTCACTTATAGTTTTTTAGTGGCAGAGGGTCAAAGTTGGTGATTTTAGAATTTTCTGCAATTTTGACCGATATTGATTAATTTATAACTCCCCAGGGAAGCGTTTTTCACGATAAAGAAACCTTTTTTTTGTAAATTTTTCTCAATTTTTTCTGTGTAAAGTTTAATGTCCAAATGAGATATTAAACTTCACACAGAAAAAAACCGATCCAAAGTTCTCCACCGAAAAATTCATGGACATACGCTTTTATTGTACGAAGTATCTGTATAAATCTTAGAATGGACCGCGATCATTTTATACCCTAAAAAAATTCATTTAGGTTTTAATTTAAAAAAAATCTCTTATATTGTTCTGAAAAAATATAGTTAAATTCTACGAAAAATTACAAGAAAAAAGTCTATGTAAGATATTTGGAAATATGGCCTCGTTTTTGAGTAAAAAAACCTTTAATATTGATAAAATTTCATCATTATAGAGTTATAAATTAATGAAAATCCGTCAAAAATGCAAAAAATGCTCAAAATTCAGTTTTTGACCTCTCATATCTCCAAAACTATGGATCAAAAAAATCTAAAAAAATTCAGGGAATCCAGACTGAGTAGCAGAACATTTTCTGAGAGTTTCAAGAAAATCTATTTTTTGACATCTCGATTTGACAGAGAATCGCCCATATATATACGGTGTATGGATTGTTGTTTGAGTTGAAACGAGGAAATCATTTAAGGAATGTTCTGGTAAAAATGATTAAAGTATATAATAATTCAGAATTATAAGTGGAAAGAATTAATAAGATCTTTTTTAATTTGAAAAGAAAATAAATTTCAGGTATAAGTGTCTGAGCCCATGAAAATTTAAACAATTTGTTGTTAAATGTACGTTTAGATACAATATGTTTTGTCTTGAAATGCGTTAACTATCGATAAATTTGTTATGTAGGAATTCAATCGTATTTAGTGTAAGTAGACAAACAATGTCTATTAGAAAATACTTGAAAATATTACGAACATTCGTCTAAAACAAGCATTTTATCATTGATTTTTAAAATCTTCGTTATGAAAGAAGACTTTGTTAGAATTATATTTATAATTTTTTAAGTTTTTTAATTTTATAAAACATACATATACGTATGTAACATCTAAAACATGCAATATTTTTAAAACGTTAAATTTTATAAATTTCATTATAAAAGAAAATGCCATTTATTTACGTATTATATTAATTCTTATGAAAGTCAGCATCATCATGGACGTTAGAAGATTTTGATTATCAAAAAATTTTTTGTAAATTCAAAATTGACTTTTTTCTGTATGTTTAAAGTTATAATCAACATTATTATTTAGACTTCTATGTGGTTGCATCTTTGATAACTTATACAAATATTCAACTCAAGAAAAGTAATAAAATTATTAAATGATAAGTACAATGGACATATGATAAGAAAACTAAAATTTTAGGTGATCTAAAACTTATAAATGAAATTGGAAAAAACTGTATCCTTACCACAAAAGGATTATTTCAATCCAAAAAATGCAGACTTCCTTTTTAAAGTTTAAAAAAAAGATAATTAGAATTTTGACATTAATTAACATACATATCCTTCAAGTGCATACACATTAACATTTAGGTAAGTGTTATACTTATCAAATTAAAGCTACTATTTCATTATCCAATAAAGGAGATTTACATATATATTATATTCTCGACAATATGCTCTGGCAGAAATCAACCATTTACATATAATAAAGAGTTTATAATACAACTTCTATATACTTCAAAAGCAATTATTCCGAATTTCGATTTCAAAAGAGTCTTGAAAATTATTATATTATTATAATATAAAAAAGTAAATTATATTCTTATGAGCGAAATGATAATTTTCTCATTACCTCAACTATATTAGAGGTAAACGTCAAAATGTCTAGCTTGATATTATAACGAATACTACACTTTATTGGTATTTATAAAACTTTGAGAGAATTAAGAAATTTTTAGAATGCTCGAGGATGTAGATAAAAAGTTTAAAACTGACCAGTTAAACGTCCGTGAGAAATTCTTTAAGCAGACTGAGTATAAAGAGAGTAAACGTTTTATAGTACCTTGAAAATTATTTCAAGAATTTCGGTTTAATCTTCTTTGACGATTTTGCTGTTTATACGAATAGTTGGCATTAGTCTATTCAAAGGACTTATGCCAAGAATTTGTATACTTCCGTTCTTTTTCTATATGTTACATCGTTCTTTAAACACGTCGAAGGATACTCACAAAGAAAAAACTGTAATTACAAACTTTTAAAAATACTTGATAACGGATTCGAATTTTATTAATATATTATAATTAATAGAAAAAAATAAATAAATAAATAAAAATAAAAATAAAGGAATGTTTAACTGTTTATAAATGTAGTTGCATATATATGCCCAACTATCATTAATATTGTAAAAAGAATCTCGACTATAAAAATGACTTTATTAGCAAACCAAATAACTCCATTTCTGCCAGAAGCATAAAATCACGCACCATACAAACGCACGCGGCATCTAAAGAGAAGATAGAGACGAAAAAAAAAGACGAGAGTGACAACCTACAACACGCTCATTCCCAATTCCAGCTACACGTACGCACTTACTCGTTCGAGGCCAGAGTTATCAGCGTTCCAGGCGATGACGGGTATGCCGAGGTAACCAGCCAGCTGGAGAAAGTACTGGGCCGAAGCAGTGCTGCGCCCGTATTGCTCGTAATTCATCAGGTAGAGGATGGCCGACACGTTGAGCGACAGGAACTCGTGGCACAGCGAGTTCAGTATATCTGTGTAACGACGTAAAGGTACAGAGAGGGAGAGAGAGAGAGAGAGAGAGATGTAGCATGAAAACAAACGGCTGAAGAGCGAGTAGGTATATAACTTTCCATCCATTATCAAGTTTCTTATATAGCGACTCTCTTTTTACGGCACGTGGATAGAGCGAGTACCGAGGAGAGTTCAGAGTTCTCGCTCTTTCGGGATTGAAAGCAGGAGTACAAAGAAGGAGCTAAATTTGGATTTGTGGCGTTTGCCAGTTGAGAAGCGAATTTCGGGGGACTAGTGTAGATAAGTGGAGAGGAGTCGAGTCGACGTGGAATCCAAATTGTAAAGGGAAAGATGTTGAAAAGTGGCTGAATTTAAGGAATTGAGGGTAACGCCTTACGTTTAAATATGTTATGTAATTTAAACTTATAGAATTATTACTCAAGACGGAAGTTGCACGAAAATATTTCCTATTCTTAAAAAATTCAAATATTTAATTTTCTGAAAGGTAATGAACGTTATATGTATATATAAAAAAAATCTTTGAATAATGTTAGAATATACCTATAGTAGTTTTTAAAAATGCTGTAAAATGAAATGTAATATCAAATGAAACGAGATACATATTTACTATACATTTCACATAAAATACTTCTCTAAATTGGCAAATTTTTCAATGTCAACATATAATAACTATTGTACTTTTTTTTGTTTTAGCTAATCCAATGAACTCATGGAATATCTGCATGCATCATCTATGTTGCATGTATCACTCACCAGCATTATTATGTGCTTTGGTACAATCTCGTTTACATTTAACGAATCAATCTCATATATCTACAGATATTTCGAGTATTAAATTTCGCGAAAATATGCGGTCCCCTATGTTAAGCCGTCTTTGATAAGTTTTAAATATACATTTGATTTCGTTCACTACGGCCCGAAAGAATCGCGGAGACGTGTATTAGAGGCGAATCTAGAGAAGTTTTTATCCTCTTACACCGAGGAAGAGAACTTCGTAGCATTTTCACCGCCGCGCATGATAAAGAATAAGATCCGAATCATTCTGAAATTGTTCGTTTTTTGGCGGCTTCTTACTCTTTTCATTTTTTTATTTTTTTTTTTACGAAATATATCAGACATTTCACATAAACTATGATCGATCAAAATTTTAAAATGGCTCAAAATTTTTTTACTATAGTTTCAAATTAGCCTCAAAACGCAAATTTAAAACTTTAGAACAAAATATGCAACTATTCAAAAGATAGGATTTTTTTAAAATTTTAAAATTTTTCAACCTTTATAATTGTTTTACTCAAATACTTGAAACTTCTGGTATAAAGCATTATTATCTAATGGGAAGAGAATTATAAATTCAATGAAAAATTGTTGAAAATTATTTTTCCATTAATATTATTGCTTCCTCCTAGAAGAAGCTTTGTGATGGTAATTTTTTGAGGTGTCGTAAAAACGTGTTATAATGGTTTTCTGAGATGTTAGAAATCAAAATAAATGGTTTTTGAAAAATGTCTATATGGATGTATGTGTATGCGTGTGCACGGCTAAATCTCAGCTTCTACTCCTTCGATTTTAACCAGACAAGTTATTTTTTGTGTGATCGCGCGTTATCAATTTGTTTTTTAAGTGGACAGACATGTTTCTGTTTTATTTGGAATTTTCGATTTTATCAACTTTTATTTTTGCTTTTTTTTTAATGATAGGATCGAGATATTTTAATCCGTTGTATAGCATTTTGAGAAGAATTAAAATACCTATATTCTCTAAGAAAAAAAATTTCTAGCTATCACGGTTCTCTTGTTATTAACAGAAACGAGTTTTTTTTATAACTCTTGAATTAAACGGTCACTTTCTTTTGAGAAAAATCATGATAGTCATTTATATTTGTGGATAGAAAATAGTAATAAATTTGCATATTTATCAACGATCCTGAAATCTGGGAAAATCCTGAAAAGTTAAATCCTGATTGCTTCCTACCATAAAATAGTCGTGGAGGACATCCTTACGTGTATTTTCCTTTTAACGCTGGACCAAGAAGTTGTATTGGACAGAAGTTCGCTTAGTTGTTATTAAAAATTACCCTTACCGCCATTTTAAGAAAATGGGAATTCAAAAGTGAATCAAAGCTATCAGAAGTAAAGTTAAATCCGACGGTAGTCTTGATGCCTCACAACTAAACAATGAGTATATTACGTTAGATCTAAAAAAATCAAAAACTAAAATTATTGTAATACTATTTTAGCTTTAAAGATATGAATTTTTTAAATTAGAAAATGATGTGGTAATTTAAGTGCATTGCTTTTGTAACACTTAAGCGTAAGAATATTAATATTTTTATAAACTTAAATGAAGTGAAATTTCAATAATTATAATTAATTAAAGGAATCAGCAAATTGAGTTTTGAGGAAGCCACGGGGCAATAAATTGGGAGCGATTTTCTTTTGGGTATCAATATTTTGAAATAAAATGTTCACAGTTTGAATATTGTATTTCGTAATATTTATATAAAAAAAATTTTTTGTCGGAATACGTCGTTATCTCTCAATAAAAAAGAAATTGAAACGTTACGCTGTATTGCACGCACATATCGTGACGTTGTACCATGGTGTTGTGGTATCGAAAACGAGTGTAGGCGTAGCGCGCTGAATTTTTGGTAATATAAATGAGAATAGTGCTGTTTGGCCTGTTTTCTTAGTTCTTGGAAAGTCCCATTTTTCATACGTCTTTTCCTCGACTATCCCTCCGAAAGCCAAGCAAGGAAAAGGCAATAAAATCATTGAGGTAGAGTATGAAAGAGAGAGGGAAAGGGAAAGAGAGAGCGAGAGAGAGAATGCAATTAAGGAAGGGTCTAACGTCTGGAGACAATACTCTCTGTATACCTTTTGCTTCAAAAGTGGAAAAACACAGCACCCCCCGAAAGTTTTATATTTTGACAATTAGACGTCATCGTAGTCTCAAGATAAGCGCACAGTGTTTTCTGCGAGCATCGAGCATTGTTTTTGGGTGTAATCAGAATCAAGAAGAATCTCACGTGTTATTTTTACTCTCTCGAGTTCTGCATTGTGTAATTTTTACCTACGACTCATTATTTTAGTAAACTTTTTCACCATATCATGTTATCAAATAGTTAAATTATTTCAATTAGACTTCAAACCCTATATCAATAATAAAAGCTCAAATATAAAACATTTGTATTAATGAAAAAGTAATTTTTAACAATTCTTCTTTGAATTATTAAACTTCTTCCCTATAATGTTTTATACCAAAAGTTTCAAGTTTTTGAGTAAAAAAAATTACAAAAATTTAACCTGTATATAAGTTGCGATGTATTACTACTCACTCATAGGACTGGGCGTGAGCTCCTGCATGGCTACCTTTACGAAGATGTCGTAATGTTGAAAGAGACTGAGATTTGGCCTTTTGGTGCTCTTCTGCAAGGCGGTGACAACGCGGCTCACAGCTCGCGTGTATTCGCGGTAGCCGAACGACTTGTACGGCACCGCTAAGCCAACCTGTTGATTAAAAAATCCAAATTTGTTTCTTTTTTTCGAATGATATTTTTTTTTTATTAAGGCAGTGAACTGTATTTGTGATTATATAATATACTATTTATCGACGTAATGTTATCGATTAGTCTTGCTTAGTTGTGATGTAACTAATTGGGACACTTTGTTAGTTTAATGTAGGTATTGATAATGGTTTGAGAAAATTATCAATGAAATTATTTCGTTGTCAGTCAAAATATAAATTAAATTAATTATTATAATTAATTTGAAGAAAGCGTGACAAGAATAACGATATCAACCTTCAAGCATATCAGAAACTCCAAAACTTACGAATAGGAAAAATGTTTAAATTAAAGAATTTATTTTACTAAAATTAAAACGAACAAAAACTTGATTGAGCCAAATATAATAACAATCATTTATTTAGTACTTTTCTGAGCAAAAACATAAAAAATAATCAATTTTGTTGATCAACCTATTGTTTTTGTTTTAAACATAATCTTTTATGGAATAAATTATAATGTGGAAAATTCTTTTCTCTACTTTATGCTTATAAAGAGAGTGCACACCATTCGGGAAACGGATTTCAACGAGGCATTAATAGTCGATTTGAACTTAAAAATGAAATCCATAGTGTTTTTAATTTCATCAATATAATGTAAGAAAATGATTCAAAATACGCTGCTTAAAAAATTTAATAATAAAACAATATAATTTTAACCATTATAATTATTATTATTTTACGCTATTTTTAAATGCTTACGATTATGCGCACAATGATTGTTGCGGGGAACATAATCTTGAAAGTTAAGAAATCTTTGATCTCTTCTGAAGTCATTATGAGGCTATTCTTAATATGCCGATCATATAAAATATGGTAATAGGAATATTCTTAATGGGATACTATGTGTTTTATGTAGATAGCGCTAGTAGTAACCGAGACATTGAGATTTCCGGTTTTACCCCAGTCTCCCCTATATTATAATCGGACGCCTTGATTATTTCGTTTTTTTTTTAAATTCGTGCTTTACCACAGAGGAATATGCAAGAGGTGTTTACAGAATATGAGGCGTGCCAGACGGAGCAGGAGATGTGTCGAATAGTCGTAAAACATTAGACTCAATTTTCAGCATAGCATACACACTCCTCGGGACAGCTGGAGTAATAAATTTTTTCCAGTGGACCTTTGTTTCGGGTCAGCAAGTTCAGACAAGTTCGGATTAAAGTCGATAGTCGAATGTATGGAAGTGACGATTAAGTCGAATCCCTAATTAAGAGTAATTTCGAATTTATGGTTTACCGCTTCTTATATACCCTAAGTGCGGATCGTAAAGCTGTTGAGCTCCGCCTACTTTTCTTTCATAGGTATGTTTCCAATTGAGTGGTTGCGATATACTAGAGTAGTTGGCTTGGGCTAGAGTAATTATTTTCATGGAATCTTTTCTTCCTACTGGAAGATCTGCAGACTAGATTTCTATGATTTCTCTAAATGCGTCTTCTTGTAACGATTTTGAATGAATCGTTAACTTCAATTTCTTGTTTGGAAGACTACCTGACCTTTACAATGCGGATTAGGATTATCATGAGGTGAGAGCACTACAATTCGCACAGCTACTCGGTGCTTCGCCTGGTCGAGGATTAGTTCCGATTTATTACGCTTCTTCTTCAAAAATATCCGGTTATAATACATTGGAATTATATACCCCAAGTGCGGACCGTAAAGCTTGAGCTCCGCCTACTTTCCTTTCATAGGTATGTTGCCGATTGGTTGGGGTATACTAGAGTAGTTGACTTGAGCTATAGAGTAATTGTTACTCTTTCCCACCATCTACGTAACCAAGTACATCCCGACCAATCAAGCGGCAACATACCTATGTGTTCTCTGCTCTGAGGGGTATAAGAAGCGAGCTTCTTCGAAGTTAAATTCAGTTCAACTGTGAACATAGTAACATCGGTAAGCAGACTATTTGGAAGAAATGGCTTTTAAAAACCCTGAATTATCCGAAGACGAGCGCGCCTTACGCGCAATAACGAGATATGGATACGAACTCCAGAGGGAGGCCAGCACCTGCTACGAGGAGGAGCCAACATATAGAGTGCCTGGATTTCGCACAACGCCCGAAAACCAGTGGCATCAGATAACAATGTTGTTGTGGCATGCATCGAAAGCATTTAAATTGGGAATAATGGAGGCCACTATGTCGTGGATGAAGATTCATCTGGACAGGTGCTGGTTGCGAGACGATAATGTATCCAACCAGCACTTCCGGGCCTTCGAAGAGCCAACCGAGATGGAGGACATCCTCGCCGCCATCGCAAGAGACTCCGAGCAGGAAGAACAGGAGCGCGGGCGCACTTACGCCCACGGACTGGAACTACAATATGGAGGTGAACTAGGATTCGCCAACAACATTAGCTACGGGACTTGTGAGTGCTGCGGAAGGAACCTTCCCGTGTGGAGGAGCTGTAAAGCATGTCGTGACGAGTACGACCAAAATGGGGAGAACAATATTTTGGTGCACTGTTTTAATTGCCCGAACAATGTGCACCAGGATGAACTATTGAGCCTGCGTAAATGCACGGACTGTACCGGTGTGCAACGTCGACGAAAAAGGGAAGAGGACGAAAGTGAAGAAGAGAGACCAAGTCGACGGAGAAAACTTCAATAAGGAAAATTTTTTAAATTTTAATATTAATATTAATTATATTATTTTAAGTATTGCGTTTTGTAAAAATATGTTAAGTGTGTGTGCGTGTGTGTGTGTGTATGTATAAAAATCTTTTTCTTTGTATATACATATGTACTAGATAATTTTAAATGATTAAATTTGACAAGATTTTACGTGTATATTGCATAAGTTAAACATGTATAAATATTTTATTCGTTTACATTGTATACTAATAAAATAATAAGATAATAAAGATTTAACAATTTTTATATACAAATTTGATGTTCTATTTATTATAAAAAACCACTAGTTAATTAAGGAAACCGATCCCCTTTTTTTTATTTTTTTTATTAAGATACACCGGATTCTACCACTTTTCAAGCGTATAAATGCCGCTCAGCACATTACATCGTAACACCTTTTTATTTTATATTTTATATTTTATTTACCAGAGTAATATAATACAAAATACAAGTAGTATTGCGTATTCAATACGTTACGCTACAAGAGAGTAACCCAGCAGAGGAAAGACTTCCTGTTCGCTGGTCTGGATCGATATAAACTAAAACTTAATATACTAAAACTTATAACTAGACTATAACTAGAGGATGAATTCTGACATCCCGACT
>JAWWEQ010045523.1:0-16845 GCA_035583055.1 Torymus tubicola | reverse complement strand
ATAAAATTATGCATACATTTCGGGTAAATTAAAAGGTCGATTTGAACCAAAATTTTCCCGTCCTCTAAAGGTTAATGACTTTTTCAAGTTGCTTAGTGTAATTTTTATATTCTAATTTTATTTCACGACTATTTGGTTCCTTGCGCATCTTAATATATAGCTGTTCCTTCTTTACACATGATGCTATGATTGCTTTTGAGATCCAATCTTTTCTTGGGGCTCTTTCTTTACAAGTCAAGTCACCCAGTTGGATTGCCAGCGTCGCTCTGATGGCCGAGCTGGGGCATCGGATCGAGCAGAGCCTTACCGTCACCATCAACACCAGCAGCCACTGCCATCGCGACCGACCATCACCCAACCGCCAACACCAACGAGCTCGGGGGACGCCCCGACGCCAACGGCAGGCAGCGCTGAGACCACTAACCGGCGACGTCTTCGAGAGACGCAGGCGAGTAACGTATCTTTCCAGCTATGAGGCCACCGCCGCGAATAGAGAGAAAGAGCGAGAGGTAACGCGCCGTCGAGCGGCCGAGAAAGCCTGATAGCGAGCGGAGCCTCTAAGCTTCGATAGAGAGGCCGAGCGATCGGCTGGAGCACGGACGTGCACACCTGATAGCGAGCGGAGCCTCTAAGCTTCGATAGAGAGGCCGCGCACTGTCGCGCGCGGAATAAAGCCACACGTTACGTTGGTTATTGTCGGGATATATTGTGATTTTATACGAATAAATTGAGTAATAGTTATTGAGAAGTCGTGAGTGTAATTGTATGTGCGAAACCTTGTCCCCACCTTCCTCAGCGTAGGAGTCGGCCTCCCACGGACTCCGTGGCGATCGGGGCAATCAGCCTCCGCATCCTGTCCAATAAATAAGTTGTAGGGTTGTACAGGGAGTTGCAAAAGCAGCTTTATCTAGTTTGACTTCCGTGTCTTTTAAGGTTATGTTGATCTCCACATGGTCGGAACACAACACAAAAATTTTACTTTCACCAATATATTTTTTGGTTTTACACTTTTCATAGTCACTTTTATTATAAATATTTTCAGAAATAATACATATTACTACTTTTACTTTTTTTGGATAGTATTTAACTACTTTATCTAGACTTTTGTCGGGAGGCTCCCCATGCCTCCCGACGCCATCTTGATCCCATCTTGAATATTGTTAACACATTTTTTTAAAGAAAAGATGTTATCTTGCATAAGATAAAATATGTGTTACACACTTTTTTGAAGCAGATTGCAGTCCTTTTTTAAAATAGAAATTACATTGCTTAAAATTCTCCATCTAACATTGATCCTATGAAAGTGGATTCACTGCTGACGACAAAATAATTATAAAAAATAATTGTCTGAATTTTTTGAAAATTTTATGCATGCAAATTAAAAATAGATTTAATAATTTAGATAATAATTACTTGGATGCACTTCAATGCAGATCCTGTAAATGCTCTTTCAGTCGCTTATCACGAAAATAATCCTAACTTTTTCTTAAATCTAACTAATTACTTTGCCGATGCTCTTGACAATAACAATGATCTAAATCATTTAGTTAACAGCTGGGATGCCATACCATCACCTTACCATCACCCATGATCTTGACAATAACAATGATCTAAATCATTTAGTTAACAGCTGGGATGCCATACCATCACCTTACCATCACCCATACCACGGAAAAAAATAGTAATTTAAACTATATGAATTGTATTAAAATTATGATTATTAAAAATGCAAGTATCTATTTTTATAACGTATTATGTATCACAGTTATTCATAATCTATAAATAAAAATACTATTTCTTAATTTTTTCAAAAAGGATCAACTTAAGACACAAAAAGAATAACGTTATTATGTCTTAATACAAAATAAAAATGTTATTGAAATCTTAAATTATAATGGAATTATGATTAAATGAATTATTTGAACTGCAGGCGTACACCTTTGTGAAAATCAACGCAGGTCAGTCAGTCTTCTCGGAGGAAGCGGAGAGGAACTCTTCCCGCTTCCAACTAGCTCTGGAAGCGCTCTAGCCTGCAGGTACATTTATGGCACCATCGGGCAGCTGAGCAACCAAACAAATACTCTGCAGCGCGGGTACACTCGGGTGCAGGATCCGGCACGGCCGTGGGCACACTCGGGCCGTGCACTAGGAGGTTGCATGTATTTCTGAACCCCTACTAACCTTTTCCCTTACCTCCGCCAGGTGGCGGGTACACTCGGGCCTGTAACGGAACCTTGAACAGATCCGCTGGTACACTCGGGATCTGTCCTGCCAGACTAGCCGCAGGAATACCTGAACTCGCTAGCCGTCCTGACCAGGACTAATATAGATTTAAAGCTGCGTATTAGTATTGTAACATGTACCGCGTAGGATATAAGTAATTGCAATTATAACATTAGTTTTAAGCTGACCAAGTAATGAGTTGCAACTCGTTAACCGATCGTTTAATTTTGTTTGTTTCAGCCTCAAGTGTCACTTTAATACTATTTCATTATTTTTTTGTATCTTAGAGTAAGAAAATAAATCGTTTATATCTTTTTGCAATACTTGGGCTGTATTACACTATTATTGGATCCGTCCATTTCCCAAACTGATCCTGGTGTACTCTAGAGCATCCGACGGGAAATACTCCTGTTACATAATACTCCCAAAAAATTATCAAACTCCACAAAGTTATTACTTACTGCAAGCAAATTGCATTAAATATTTGCTTTGCCATACCTGTGTAGAAAGTTGAAACTGATCCGCTGTCTCCGAGTCTCTCATCTTCCTCCCGCCATTGCAGACGTTTCTGGCGGTGCTTTCTCCGTCTCTTGGCCTCTCGCCGCTTTTCGGGGCTACCGTTCAGCAACAACCGGGAGCCTGTCCTGGATAAGAAATCCATGCCGAACACGATTGGGATGGCCTGTTGTGTAACCCCTACCAATGGTTGGTGAAAGTGATCACCCTTGGCCGTAAAGTCCGCCCAGACGGTGTAAGGCGAGTGCACGGGCTGGGGTTTAGACCTTGTGGGCCTGACATGGAAATCGGCCATCAGGGTCTCTTTGCACACCAAGGCTGAGGAGTGGCGGATCAGGAGGCGGCCCACTTCTAAAGATACGGTCGTTATCAGTTGCGCGGTACTGATAACGGCTTCAAACTGCCTCCCATGGACCGTGACTCCGAAGATGATGGCCGACTGCATTGCAATCATGTGTTGCTCATAGGAATTTCGGGTCGGTGGCTTCTTGATAGAAACTGACCGATCCGGCGGACGGCCACGCTCTTTATATCTTCCGGAGTCTCTTCTTCTATCCCCTCTGCGTCTTCTTTCCCTTCTCCTTCCTTTCGATAGGGCTTTAAGTCTCTCACGTGCATATTTTTTAGGATTTTTCCGCCAGGGGTCTTGAGATCGAACATCACCGGCCACCTCTTTCGGTGAACCAGGAAGAGTCCATCATACTTTGGGGCCATTTTCGTATCGAAATTAGCGGCCTTATTGGAGAGCACATGTTGTTTCTTGAGCACTTCATCGCCTTTGTTTGGGGCCCAATCGCGACGCCTCAAGTTGTAACACTTCTGTTGCTTTTGGAAACTCTGCGCCATTCTTCTTCCGGCTAATTCTAATGCTTCTTGGATGTTTCGGATGCGGTATTTCCTGGCGGTGTTAGAGTGGTTCCCCGCTTCCTGGTGTAAACTTTCTGGGGGTATTAACTCTCGGCCGAAGTTAAAATACGCGGGCGTGTAACCGGTGCTCTCGCTGGTAGCCGTGTTGTAAGCAAAGGTTAATTCCGGGAGCAAGACATCCCATTTCTTCTGAGACTTCTCCAGATATTGGTTGATGCCAGTTTTGAATACTTTATTCGTCCGTTCTACCGGATTACACTGGGGCGTATATGGTGGCATCCTTCAGTGTTCGATTTTATATTCCTCCAGGAGGCGGGTGAAATCCTTTCCGATGAATTGCTTACCGTTGTCACTAACTACTGCTCGGGGTGTACCAAATCACAACACGATCTGCTCTTTAAATGCCTGAGAAACGGCTTTGCTGGTGGCTTTGCGGAGAGCCTTCAGTTCTTCCCATTTGGTGTAACGATCCTGCATGACAACCAGCCCAGTATTACCTCGGTCAAAACGCGGTTTGGGTCCCATTAAATCAACGGAGACCATTTCCCAGGGCTGGTTAACGGTAGTTGCGTGCATGACTCCGGGAGGAGCTTGTTGCGACGCTTTATGCTTCTAGCATTTGAGGCATTTCCTGACGTGGCTAGCGCCCTCTCGCAGCATGCCTGGCCAATAACAATAGCGAGCTAAGCGACTAAGGGTCTTAGCGATTCCAAGGTGTCCAGCTGTAGGATCGTCGTACGCTTCCTTGAGTGCCCGGATTTTGTCTGCCGCCGGAATACATAGCTTTCAAGCTTCATTATCCGAATACTCATTGAAATCCAAGGTGTGCAGGATATGCCTGAACAAGCGACCGTCCTTTAGGCAGTATTCGGGGAAGTTTCGAGAATTAACCTATACCCCCGAGAAGGTATTCGCATACCATGATCCGAGTTCTTTCATCGACATTGTACATAGGGGTACCGGTTGGCGCGACAAAGCATCCGCAATATGAGTATCGGCACCGCGGAGGTATCGAATGTCGAAATCCCATTGGCTTAATTCAATGGTCCATCTGACAAGACGTCTGGAGGGGTTATCAATCTTTTGTAACCATTTTAACGACTGATGACCGGTAATGACAGTGACATGATAACCGTCTAAATACTTCCTCATCTTCCAGATGCCCCATTTAACCGCCAAACACTCTTTTTCGGTCGCGGAGTAATTGCGTTCGGGAGGCGACAGGGAGCGGCTGGCGTAAGCAATTACATGTTCTTTCTCGTCGATAGTCTGGGTCAATATTGCTTCCAGGCCATCATCGCTTGCATCGGTTTGTAATACGAACGGCTTAGAAAAGTCCGGGCAAGTTAAGTTAAGGGTGCGTGTGTGAGTCTCTACTTCAACTCTTCGAAAGCTTTTTGTTGCTCGTCCCCCCACTGCCATTAAGATTTCTTTCGCGTTAACTTATTTAACGGAGCAGCTATGATGGAAGCGTTAGGGATAAAATGTCTGTATCAAGATACTGTCCTGTAAACCGTCTTAACTGGCGGACGTTTCTAGGCACGGACAATGCTTCTATGGCTGCGACTTTCTCTGAGTTAGTATGAGTTCCTTCGAAATCTATTACGTGACCTAAATATTTTAATGGTATACGGTCGAATTTATATTTATCCCAATTGGGTTTTAACTTCGTATCTCGCAGACGTCGCATGACTTAGCGTAACAATCGGGTGTATTCGTCGAAGGTAGATGTAACGATGATGATGTCGTCTAAGTAGCAAAATACGTTGGGTTCTAACTCTGGTGTAATGATACTGTCGATCAGGCGTTGAAAAGCAGCTGGGGTTGAGTGCAGGCCGAAAGGCATGACTTTCAACTGCATCAGACCCCAGTTCTGCACCGTGAAGGCGGTCAGCGGTTTGCTATCTTCGGTAAGTAGTTTTGCTCGGTAAGTAGTCGGTTTGCTATCTTCGGTATTTGCCATGGCGGGGCGTTAATTTGTGGCAGCGGATACGCGTCTTTCTCCGTCACCTGATTTAGTTTGACAAAGTCGATGCAAAACAGGTATTTGACTTCTTTCTTCTTTGTCAATACTATCGGGGAACTCTAAAGGCTGTTAGAGGGCTCGATTACTCCGTCTGCTAGCATCCGGTTTACTTCCTCGTCAATGACACGTTGCATCACTGGATTCCTGGGTTGGGTTGGGTTGAGTTGAGTTGGGTTGAGTTGGGTTGGGTTGGGTTGGGTTGGGTTGGGTTGGGGCGATTCGGCTGTATAATCGGGCTTGTATCCTTCAGCTTAATCTGGTACGAGGTAAGGTGCGTATGCCCGGTAACCTGGTTTAATTCGGTCTTTTCCTCGGCAATTATGTTGCCGATATGTTGGCTTTCGGTCTAGGAAAGTTCCCTTATGCCACTAGGACAGCTGATAGTACATAGCGTGCAACCAAGTTCCATAGAACGCGTTAGAACTTGTCTGTTTAGTGTCAACTGGACTCCCACATGCTTTAGGATATCCATGTCCAGAATGACTTCATACCCTAGTTGTGGCATTGATAGGAAGGTGCAGGTCGTAGCTTTCGCTGCAATTTTTTAGGGCCCGGTGACACTATGTTTCCCGTGTCTCAGTGTTATCGGCCATCGTGGCGACAACTTGCGTTGGTCGTTTCTCCCATCCGCAAGCAAGGCACCAATCGGATATACATGGATGTATAAACGAGCTGACGGCCCCAGTGTCCGTTTACATCGACGGAAAGGTAGCGGCTGGGGTCAGTGGATCCTGGGCCAGTGATGCCATATAGAGGTGTTTTGTCTTTATTACTCTAACATAATATAACATTATTCGCATGAGACCGAGAGAATGAAAACACCTCTATTTGGCATCACTGTCCTGGGCCCGTTCTCCTGCTGCTTGCGAGTCAAATAGACGATCGTTTCTCGTAGGTAAACCATATCAATTCTTATATATACTCCGTCTTTACCGCATACGGAGCAGAATAACCTGGCAGCGTTTCTACATTCACTGCCTAAGTGTCCTCGCTGCTTGCAAAGCCAACAGTGCTCTTTACGGTTCTATCGGACCGTTTCTCCCGCCGCCATAACAACGCTGGCACTATTTGGCTGTAACACGGGTTGGATTTTTGTTCTTTGCGGACTTCTTGCATGATAGCATCTTCTACTAGACCTGATCCCGACACTCTGGGGTCGAACTATTGCCTCTGGGGGCACTGGCTTCCTTTCAAGTTCTTCGTCTCGGGTCCTATATAATTCTTCGTTGTTGTCAGCTGGATCTAAGGGTTTGTCTTTATAATCCTTTTCATGCCCTGACATAAGCGACGAGCCGTTGCCTGAGAACTGCGACGGAACCTCGAATGTCGCAGTGGCATCTCGCAAGCTCTGCGACAAGATCTTCCTTCGGGAGTCAGTAGATCCACGAAACCGGCATGATGGTGGCGGTTGATTCTCTTCTTATAATAATAATAACTTACAGTTTATAACTTATACGATAGAATAGTTTACGATATCTAACTTATAAAATAGAACAACTTATGATATACAGGTTTTCCAATTGGAACTAACGCTAAGGCTTATAAACTATCTTACAAAAAATCTCTTTCATTTACAACAGTACATATCTATATCGACGTATACAATGCTTACTCAATCCAGTAATCGATTCTATACACTATTAACGTTATCGAGACCGCGCGCTCTATGTTTTAGATCGGGTTAAGAGCGTTTTCTAACGGTCCATGTTCGGGCGCCATGTAACGACAGCTCCGCCCCCTTAACTCGGATTATATTTAAAAATAGCTCTCGTTTTTATCGAAATAATAACAAAACATTTATTAAATACTAATTAACTAACAATATAAAATAAGGCGCGCCCTCTCGCTATAGGATGAGTCTAGTTTTAAGTCAGTATGAACGTCGTCGTACAATCACCTAAGCACGTGCGCACACGTGGCGTAGGAGCTTGTCGAGCTCCAGGAGTCAGTTTAGTTTTTTCCTTGTGTGTGCACGATGGAAAAACCAGGACTGTTCCGGTGTTCCTTTGTCTGGTAAACGTCTAAACAGATCTACTAGAGACGTGTGTGCACATACTCTAGGAGACACTGTCAGGCTACGTGTTGCTATCTCTATCTCGTGTGTGCACGAAGATAGAGATCGGTAAATCGGTTTACTTTATTAGTCCAACGCCCTCTATCGCAAACTTCCAGGTAGACGTGTGTACACGTAGCACCAGGAGTTTATGCTTCTGGATTTACTTTGTCCCTATCGCCGTGTGTGCACGACGGTAGAGACAATAGCTCCTCTGAATAGGGTAGTCAGTCAGTCTATGTCTGTTATACAGTTTATGGCGGTCTCGAGTAGACGGTATAACGTCGCCGGGATTACTAATCTGGGTAAAGTATTAGGATTTGTTTCAGGATACTGCCTTCACGGACCCATGTGTTCACGGTCGAATCAAGAAAAATCCCAAGGTGTGTAGGTGAAAATTGTCATGACGGTGACCTTTAATTGATAAGGTCAATATGGTATACTCCCTGCGGGGATCCGGTTGAGCCGACCAGCGACCCCAGATGCTAGTCCACCCGGCTCGAGGGATCGCTTGGGCGAGGGCGGCCATCTAGTCGGGTCTCAATCCGAGTGGGCTGCCTCTAACATTATCCGCTCAGGGGCCTCGAGCAACCATCTAGTCAGGCATCAGCCCGAGGGGGTTGCCCAAAACACTAACGGAGGCCCCAGGACTGCAAGACCCCGTCGCATCCGCGACATCATACGGGGTCTCACAGAAGATCTGAATGCGGTCCAAAGCCCGGAACTCCTCGAGCAAATTACTCCCCGAGTTATGGAGTTCCTGGGCAGATTCGCTCCTGGTCCCCAACAGTCATTCCCCTGTCGGCCAGGACAACAACGTCCCCGTGGTAACAGCCAACTGATAGTCAGCGCAGCCCGTCGGATTCAAAGTCTTTACCGCAAGAACAAAAAGCGCGCCATCCAACGAGTGCTAGAGAATCAGTAGCCAGGCTTCCAGTTCTTTTATCAAATAGAAGAAACGAAGATAGGCGTAACTAGAAGACCAGAGTTCATACGGCGAAGTGTCGCCTCTGAAAACGCAAGTTCGTACCTGGACACCCTCGCGGTACTAATGTCGAGCACTCCGAGGCAGAAACGTGTCTTGCACCCCGAACGTGCAAGGTTCCCGTGCACTTACTATAATGATTGACGGACTGAAAATTTCATATTTGAATAAAATTATGTTAAATTTAGGTTTAATCACATTTATTTATTATTACCCAACATAATAAAAGTAATGATTATGTGATTTAAAACTAAAGGTATGATTGTATATGTGAAACTAGACGGGGACAAATGCTCATAAATGTTCTAGCTATCAAGTATACGTAGCGTACTGATAGCTAAGAACGTTAAGGCGCGCATCTACTTTTGCGTAAATATTTGATCTTAGGTTCGAATCCTCGTGAATGAAATTTTTTTTGTGTTTATAAATTTTTTTTTGTAATTTTAATTAAAAATACTAAAAAAGTATTCTGGTTTGATGTGAATAATTTTTTACGGGGTTCAATTGACTTAAAAAAAAGGAAAATAATATTTTTTTATGTTTAAATGTAATTATAAAAAGTTTATCTAATATTTTTTTGGTTATTCATAAAAAATTATTGTTTCAATAACATGAGTAATACTTTGACATTAATTGTAGTATTTGTATAAGTAAACTATAACTAACGTGCATTATTGGCGAATTAAATATATTCACTAGTAATTAAATTCACTAATATCATATACATATTACGGAGTAATGTATTAACAGCTTTCCACACCACCTTGCGGTACTGTTAAAGGTGCGTTGAGTTTTCTTTTTATTTTATTTAGATTTTATATATAAGAAATATTAATATTTAAATATAATTTTAACACGATATATATAATAAAAATCTAAATAGAACAATGGAACTCTTGCCGATAGCCCTACTATAACCATGGGAGTCGTCCCACCTTAATACTCCTTGACTCCACCTAGCCCTTCCTTCCTCCTCCATATAGATGTAAAATACCAACAAAATTAATGCTTTTTTAATTAACATTCAAGATTTATTTAAAATACTAAGAATTTAAGTTGAATAAATAACTGATCATTAAATAGACTCTTTTGCCTTCAAGAAAAAGATTTTGTTAGGTTTAGTAAAATAATTTTAACACTTAAAATGGTGTCAAGTGTACTCGTAATTTTATGTGGCTCTTTATCACAAGAGGTAACAAAATTAACATGCACTTGACTTAATTTATTGAGATTGAAAATTATTTTGCATAGTCCTACATAAATCTTATTTTCAAGAACGTAAAGACGTCTCCAAAAATCCATAAAGCATTCATTTTGTCGATATTTGACATCTTCACTTACATTTAATCAAAAACAATTCTTCTCAAAACAAAAGTGTATGTTTAAAAAGTTTTAAAAGCTTTAAAAAGTGTATGTTAAATTATGTTTATGTCAATTTTGAAAAAAATTAATTATAAGTTTAAATTTAGAACAATTGTTTTTCATTAAATGTAAGGATAAATAATCACATTCATATTGCTTGTCACAGTTAAATGAATTCAAAATATGTCTTGTAAATCCACATAAAAGTAAAGTAAACATTAAAATGATTATTTCAGTTCTTTTAATGGGCTTCTTTTCTAAAAAATAAAATAAAATGACAAAAAAAAATAAAAAATAAAAATATTACAGAAAATTAAAACGAACTTTAATGATATAAAACTATGAATCTTTCATTTTTAATTAAAAAAAGTAGTATACGTACCCGACACATTATTCATAGCTGTCATCAAGTGAGGTACTTGAGATAAGAGGTACTTGAGATAAGTGTTTATGTAAACAGTAGCAAACAGTGACTAAAGAGTAGATAAACAGTAGGAAATAGTAGGTACACTACCTATTGTTTATATAAACAGCTACTGTTTACAAGTTGTTTATTTAAGTACCCACTTGTGCCCGATATGTAGTGTAAGGCTATACCGATACAGACACGTTTTGACTACGCTATAACGGGAACGCATGCAACCGTCCCGAATCAAGTGTGAGAGTGGGGAGGCACTACGCCATACAGGGCACGCTCTCTCACTGACAAGTACGCTTAAACTGGCACAGCATATGGAAGTGGGGAAGGAAGGAAACAAGGCGATAAATAAAATAAGAATATTAAATTAAAATTATTATTAACACTCATACACAAATACACGCACGTATACACACATTTACATTAATGCATAATAAACGTGACTAGTTGAATCTTGAGTAGCCGTCTTTTTTCGGAAAAGATGTGTTGTTGGTAGAAAAGGATTTATAGCGAGTAGAATCTTTATCCGTAGAGTCTTTTCTATTAATCAATGGTTTTTTCTCTTCCGGTGTGCCCGATGGTTTGCTGAACGGTGGACCCATGACGTGGTCGAGATTATAATAGCTGCTATTTTTTGGTGTAGTAACGTCCCTTTCATTGACTGTTATTAATTTTTGATAATGATGGTGACTAGTTGTATCTGGAGTAACCTTCTTTTTTAGCAAAAGAGTTGGTCTTGTTGGAAAAGGATTTATAGCGGGTAGTATCTTTATCGGTGGAGGAATAGTCTTTTTTATTGATCAACGGCTGTTTCTCCTTTGATTTGGCCATTGGTTTGCTAAACGGTGGGCTCGATGAAAATCGACGATCTACTATTTTATCGCAGGGCTGTGCTTAACTTATATATTTACCTGATGGTTGAGATGGTGGCGGCGGTGGTGGCGGTAGTGGGGAATGATGATGATGATGATGATGATGCAAGTGAGCATGTGATAATACAAATGAGGACGTGATGATGCAAGTGAAGATGTGAGGGTAATGAGTTGAGGAGAAAAGGATGAATACAAATGAAAAAACCAAAGTAATAATAATTTATATTTACTGAATAGCGTCGTGTAGTCCTTTTTCAAGAGCGAGTAAATACAAAGCACGTAGTTCTAAAAACAATCTATCTACATCAGTTTCTCTAAAGTCTGAATAGTCTACGCGATTTCTTACATTAAATTTTAAATTTTCATTAAGTTCGTCGAATTTTTTTAAAAAAGTTACACCGTCAAAAAACCGTCGTATAATATTTTTGTTATTTTTATCACAAATGTGTATTTTAATATTTTTAATTATTGTTTCATGACCTTTGTTGACGAGAATGGCACATTTTTCTAATTGATCGAATCTAAAATTTATACAGTCGCGAAAATGTTTTTAACAACATCGCTACACTCAGAAAATGTTCAATTTTTTTCTTCTTTTTGGGTGGCTCATTAATGTTATCATTGTTCGTTAGAATGTCACTGTTGCTGCTGCTGCTACTGCTGCTGCGGCCATAGACGCTGTCCCAGTCCTATGACTCGTATTCATAGCGGCTCGAGAAGTCGGGTGGTGTAATTTCACGCGTTTGGTTGATGGCTACAGCTTTTGAAGCGTAACATACCATCAGACAAATGTCGTGACACGGCAGCGTGATCTTTCTGGGTGCTTCAGTGTCGTTGTACAGATAGTTTTGAATGTTGAAAAAATGATTCGTGAACTGTACCCAGGTCTCCTTGTCCATAGTGACGTACTTTTTTGGCAAAGTTTTTCTAGCAAATTGAATAACGGGCCGAAATTTTCGACCAAAATATTCCAAGCCAAGATAAACAAACTTATAATGGCATTTAGTCAGAGCATACCTCGTGTTGAATAGCAGAGTCGGCGGAATATTCTGTTGACTCATTTTTACGACTTTAACAAAAATAAATACAACACTGAACACGCGATTACACGTGAGCGTACTTTATTTTTAATGAAATAATACAGCGTTACGATAGAGATGATGCGTTCTCAGTAGCTGCTTCTAACGTATTATTGCAGGCTCTAGGCTCACCGTTCTTTATATGTGTGTGAGTGTGTATCCCCGCCGTATCTTTGGGTAGTGGGTGGTGTCGGCTGAACCAATGACAGAACACTACGTATGTATTATGGCGGAGGGAAAATATTCTCAAAGGGAAAGATATTTATTTATAAGTGTATGTTTTTAACAAACGTTTAAATCAATCATCTTTGAAGTGGTTCGCGAGATTTTTATTGTGCATGTGTATATCGAGTAACAGCGGTTCCTTTATTTTAGTCACCTACACGTCACCGCCTATACTCTACACATTCACACTCTACACAGGGAGGTTATTCTACACAGGCATACTCTACACAGTTATTTTCTTTACGAATATATCCTGCACATAAGCTTTTTGATGAAGATTTCAAAGTGACCGTACTCTACACAATTATTTATTCTTTTCCCTTCATCGAATATTTTCACAATACTATATTACGATACATGTGCTTTAAGTAGCCCATTATTGCACGGTGTAAGATTATCACTCGAGCGCAGCGAGATGTGAGTCTGACAATGTACTATTATGAGAATATTCGATGAAGAAAAAAGAATAAATAATTGTGTAGAGTACGGTCACTTCGAAGCTTCATCAAAAAGCTTATGTGCAGGACATATTCGTAAAGAAAATTACTGTGAAGAGTATGCTCGCCTAGAAATTTCCCCCAAAAGGCTTGTGTAGAGTGTGTGCGTGTAGAGAAAAGTTGTGTAGAGTATGCCAGTGTAGAATAACCTCTCTGTGTAGAATGTGAATGTGTAGAGTATAGCCACGTACACGTTTTATCAAAGGTGCTGTTCGCCCCCATTTGATAAGGCGGTGGGAAAATTATTCTCAAATATATTTATCGATGTGCAAGAAACCCTGTAGTGGTTCAAGAGTTCCTCTGTTTCAGTCTCGTACGCATTGATAAGTTTTGTATATGAGAGTGATGATGTTTATAAGAGAGTTGTTCTCGCTCATTTGACAAGGCGGTGTGGCACTACCATCGATGCTCACAGTGCCCGCATTATCCCATTTTAGACGATTAGGCGCTTTTGTTTTCCAATGTCGTAGCAAGCGCCGAGCTTTTGGGATATACATTTTTGATAGCCCATGGAGTATATACTCTCTTCGCTGAGTGGTGCGAGCGCCTCTTCGCCGATGTTACGTTCGCGTTCCACGAGCCGTTCGCCGTCTCGGAAAAAAAAGTCGTAAAATTTGTAAATAATTTAGACATTTTTCGTAATCATCGCGTATTGTTTTTGAGCGTAAAACCTCGTACATTTCACCGTCTAAGCGTGAAAAATTATCACCCTATGTTTGTAAACTTTTTTCCACCGCCACACCACTTGACTCTTTCTGAAGACTCGGCTCAGCGGGTGGGCTCGTTGTCGGAGTCGTCGTTGTTGCTGTAGTAGGTTGAAATGTACTTTCGGGTACGAGTATCATCTTATGGGCACGATGATCCTTGTTACTGCATACCAGCACCACTCGGGTCAAATATTTTTGAGATTAGTGTTCGGAGTATCGGCGACAGCAAGAGCGGCAAAACAATCCGCCACTCTGAACGATGGTACGTTTCTTTGCTCGCGAGTGAGCGTCTCCAGCTATACGGCTATCGTTGCCCAACTTTCTAAGTGTATGTTTATGTCTGCGCAAACGTCTCTTGTCGCTATCGCTCAACTTTACGACCCCTTGTAAAATATTCAATACACATTCGCATATGCATTTGACGAGTGATTTGTCGGCCATACGGCAAACGCGGTGCCTCGATGTACGCGTCGCGCAGAAAAAGCAAATCCTCTGGGTGAATTTGCTGCGCTAGATGCTGTATCTATGCTTTGTCGCGCGGGTTTTTGAACAGCACAAGATATTTCATATTTAGACTTCTTTCGCCCTGTGCCTTTCTTTTATGAAAAACATTTTGTGTGATGAATATGACACTTATATTTTTGTGGTGACTGCCTTTGGTAAATAAATCTAAAATAACATCGCTCGACGACTCTCGGATAAGATCGTCGAGGATGAGTAATTTTTTGTTCTCATTGTCGCGTGAATAGTCGCCCGTCTACGGTAAACCCTCGCGAAATTCGATACTGGCTGGTGCGTTGGGTTTGAAGGCCGTTCGATATGCCTCTTGCCATTCAGCGTAATAAAATAATATACGATGAAATGTTGCGTCGCACATTGTCGGTAGATGGGCGAGAAACCGTTGAACAAACAGCGTTTTCCCGCACCCTGTAGGGCCGCACACACGGCAGGTAAATGGATCTTTCCAACGAATGTGCATGTTTATGACGTCTATGCGGCTGGCAAGAAGAGTATGAAAAACTATTCGTCGATAGCCTATTTTTATAATAAATGCTGACGAAAAAAAGTTAGCGCCAGCAGCAGCGGGGGTGTGCGAGCCATCGCGGGGATGCGCGGATCTTCGCGGGGGTGAGCGAATCATCGCTCTGACACACGCATTGCGAGCACATAACCGACGTAAGCGCGATATCTTTGCAAACGCTAATTATTATTATTTTCTATAGTGGTGATGATGATGGGAAAGGAGTGGGAAATAAATGATTTTTGTTTCAAAAGAATAAATATATTTTTATTTTATAACAGATACAACGCATACAAATATAGAAATTATATCCTCTTGTAGCCGAAAAGCAGAGAAGTATCATTTGGAAAATACCTTCTCTTCCGGAACACTACAGAGCAGGACTTTTTTTCGCTGCGCGTGATAACTTGGTGTGTGTGCGTGCGCCTAATGGCATTGTAATTGAGAACGATAGGCGTAAAATCAGCCTCAAAGTACACTGCGATCGAACATTCCACACTGTCGAAATTAATTTTACGCGAATTTGCGCTATTTAACGAGATGCCTTTCATTTTACAACACTCGACGATTTCACCGGTCGATGGGACAACGGCTCGAAAGGCATAAAATTTCGGTTCGCCAGAGTGAAAGTCGGTGATGAAAGTACCCTCGCCATCAGCTTTGCGCTCATCCGTAATGTTGCCGAGTAAACTGCCCAGAGCAGGTCTGTACTCGTTGCGATTATTTCTATTGCATTTGAAAATACATGAATCAGTATCCATGTAGAGTACTCGCGCGGCTGTGAGTTTTTCGATATAGTCATAAATTTCGAGACATTTGCCTGCTCTGTCGTGTACGCGGCTAATACGACACATGAGCTTCGAGAAGATTCCACGGCGTCCTCTACGTAGCACCAATTAGCGTACAAGAGGTTTTCATTTACTGGTAGAACATCGAAAACCTCTTTGTCCGGTTCCGTTAACAGTTTTAAAAAGTCTTCGCGTGTTGTTATAATCGCTGTCCGTTTTAAATTACAACGCTGACCAAACTTATCCCAGAGCGAATTTAAGCAGTATTTGGCGAGTCAACGTAAACCGGGATGTTTCTCAATTTTAGCAGCATCTAATATGATCCCTTCGTCGCGCGCATACTCATCAATGTACCGCTGCTTCGACGCCTCATCGAGGCACCAACAAGGCCACCCGCTTGCCAATCGTTTCAGATAAAGGAAAGTATTTACATACTTGGCAAATAACCCACCATTCTCGTACACGGATCGTACTGTGTACTCTCAAACTGCCACACCACGTAAATCTTGGTGATATTATATCCTAGTTCTATCGCCTTACGCAATTCGTGCACAACCCATGTGGCTGTAAATTCGCGATCTTCCGGTATCTCGTGACAACAGTCGTCCTGACGTAATTGGTCGCAACAAGAACCACAAAGTCCAAAAATAAGACGATTGTGCATTTTTACTGGCAGCACGGGAAGTAATAAATTGCAAGGCGGTAAAATCCGACATTTAACAAGCTTTTCTAGGTTCGTGAGATTGTTGTTTTGATCGCCCGTTAGTGTGGCACATTCTTCACCGGTGTAAATAAGAAACTGTCCGATTGGGAAGCGTCCTATTTTACAAATATACGGATAAAGAGAGCAAATATTTGCTGTAAAAAAATTTTTTTTGTAAACGCAGGAACACGCCGACGCAATAGTATACGCTGGTATGAATGGATCCGTATCAGACACGTCTAGAAAAATTTTCCGAAATTGTATACATGCCCGTCTGAGAATTTCAACACCCATTTGGCAATACGCGACAATCTCCTTTTTCATATTCAATATATATATGGGCAGTTCTCTGGTGAATCGAGAGGTCAAAAATTTTTTTTTCTTTTAGAATCACCTAAATCGCTTCGTAACCATCCCATATATTCTCCTGAATTTTTTTAGATTTTTTTCACTTCTAGTTTTTTAGTGGCAGAGGGTCAAAGTTGGTGATTTTAGCATTTTCT
>JAWWEQ010045492.1:0-16849 GCA_035583055.1 Torymus tubicola | reverse complement strand
AAGTGGATAATGGTCTGTTAGAGGTACGCGCAGTGTAAACGTTTTATAGTCTATTTTATTTAATCTTATAAATATATTATCTATGCAAGATCCTGATGTACCTGCTAAGTCAGATGGTCTGGTAATGTTACGAAAACCTGGGCAGTAGCCATACTCCATAAATGTATATAAAAATTCTTGATTAAGAGTGATTTTTTTCGTAAGTTCAAAGTTTTCAAGAAAAAAATTCCGAAATGTCAAAATTTTATCGGGTCTTTAGAATTTTTCGGAATTTTTTTTGAAAACTGAGCTAATGGAGAAAATTACCAAGAATAAAAAGTTCTTAGAATTAGCCATAGAATACGTATGAATTTTTCTGGAATGACTTGAGCCATTTCAAATACTTTTTATTCTTGGTAATTTTATCCATATATTGATATTTTCTGAGAAAAAAAATTCATAAACGTTTTCGTGAAAATTTTGCAATTGCTCCTTTGTATTCTTATATCACACAGAATTTTAGAAAAACCGAGCATATTCGTCCAATTTTCCGATAGTTAATCCGGAAACTCGATTACATACAAACGTACAAACACATACATTTTTAAATCATTTTCACACATTCATTTTTTAATTGAAATTAACATTAAAATTAAATAGAAGTACTGATTCTATTTAAAATTAAATAAGTCTACTGCATGGGCTCTATAAGGCTATCCAAAGATATAGAGCCAAAGCCGGCACGCCTGCCTGCGCGGCCGTCAGTATCACTGCAACTGTCGGCCGCCCCCTCTCACTTTCCTGGCCAACGTACTGTCTCGCCCACTTGAGTAGAAATTGGCTTTGGCATGCCTGACCTGATATTTTGGTCCTGAAAAGGTATGCCTGAAAATTACTTCAGGTGCCTGTACAGGCATGTGACAACAGGCTATTCCGGACCTGCGTAGGCTTCCATTTTTATGATTCACCAAAATGAGTTCTTTTACAGAGCCAAGACCGGCCCTATTCCGATGCGTGAAGATATGTGTAGTATAACTAACAAGCAATTGAAGCAGCAGTTAACCCTAAAAAATAACATGCGTACGTCTCATTTGTTTTAATTATAAGATTATTTAATTATTAAAGTTGAACATAATAAATAATAAACATAGTCGTCCGAAAAGTAAATTGAGAATGCGTAATTTTCGCAAAAGACAGAAGAAAGAAGCAGAAATGGCAAGTCACGATTGCAATACAAGAGATGGAAGGTGATAATTAACTTAAATTATGTATTGGTGAAGAATGTGTTGAAATAAAAGAAAAATAAAACTGATGGAGACAAAATAAGAATTATTGAATATGTAGAGGAGATTGGGGTAAAACCGTATACTTTTTGCAAATTGTTAATTAAAAAAAAAATTAACAAATAATAACGATATTTAACAGTAGGGTTTAATTTTAGTGTACTTTCGTCTACCTGAAAATCGATTTAATTAGCCAGAAAATTATTTGTAAAATATGTTATTAATAATTTACGAAAGTATCCAGTTTTACCCCATAAAAAAATTGTCGGGGTAAAACCTTATACTTTTATTATCTTTTTCAAAATGAATTTTAACCGATATTCGACATACTAGTAGTAATGTAAACATGTAACAACATTGTTTAATGAAAAAATTTTTTATTAACAATATTGTTTATAAGTTAAAAGTTCATTTTATTTTTCAAAAACAAATAGATTTTCCATATAAATTAATTGATAATTTTAAATAAATAATAAATTTTAGTACTTTTATTACATTAAAGCAAAAATACTTTTGACATTAAATTTTTATTTACAATAATAACAAATAAATTTTCCTAGATCTAAATCACTACACGATTCATAAGTCCACTGACTGCAAATCATGCACTGTACTCAGTCTTCAGTGGATTTTGAGTATAAATTTTGGCAAAAAATGTATTTTGCGTCGTCATAATCTTCCTGCTTATTCGTTTTGTTATCTTTTTTCTTAATTTCATTCGTTTCATTACCATTTTTTCGATCGTGGTTTTTAGCTCTTCTTACTCTATCTGTTAAAGTTGATTTGAATACATTACACAGGTTGCACGCTTTCTCCAATCCCAGCTTTTTATTTAGAATATCGGCAACAGCCGAAGCCATATCTCCTTCAGGCCAACTTTGTCGAGCAGATTTTCTAATATACTTACGCATTTCTATACCAAAAACAAAACAACAAAATTCATATATATATTGTATGAACAACACGTTAAATATTTATTGTGTATTATTTTGTGTATATTATTACTTATTTTATGATTATATTGAAAAGAATAGGAAATAAACTATCTGATTTTACCCCATCTTAAAGTATCCGGTTTTACCTGAAAGTTAACAAAAAAGGTAATTATTAATTTTTTACAATCGGAAAGAAAATTAAGAGCCAGAACAACGCGTACCCATTAGTTGTAACAAATATTATAAGGTTATGTACTTACCGAAAGGATATATCGCTGCCAGGAAGCTTACCGATACAATGACTGTTGCGATAAACCGAATCTCGCTAGTTAAAAAATATTTGACTTCATCTGAAGTCAACAGTAAGCTATTTTTGACATAGCGGTCGTATGCGAAATGATATTGGGGACATTCTTAAAGAGGTACTACATGTATTATGTAGATGGCACTAGTATTAACCCATGAAATTGACAATTCCGGTTTTACCCCAGTCTCTCCTACATGACAATGATGAAGTAAATTGTGATACGTTTTCATCAACTAACGAAAGCGATTGTGATAGATTTTCATGAAATAATGAAAGCGATTTCTCTTGTAGTGACAATGAAAACTTTTTAAGTGCTAAAGAAAGTGTTAAAGAAACAGAAACAAATAACTCTCCTATTACACAAGACATAAGAAAATGAGCTCAAGATTGCAATGTACTCTATAAACATGTAGAGTCTCTTTTGAAAGTTTTAAAACAACATCACCCAGAACTTCCTCTTTCTACAACAACTTTATTTAAAGTAAAAAGTTCAAAAAACTGCAGTACATAGTGGACATTTACTGAAATTACAATTTGGAATGGATGGATTGTCTGTTTATAAATCAAGCGCAAAGGAGTTTTGGCCTATTTTAGGTAAAATATATATGAAAAAAAGTTTATACAAACCATTTGTAATAGGAATCTGTTGTGGTGAAGGAAAGCCTGCATGTGCAACATTATTTTTATCAAAGTTTGTAGATGAATTAAATATACTACTAGTCAATGGCGTAATAATTAAAGGTCAGTATTTCAATATAGTGATTATGTGTTTCATCTATGATCGACCTGCTCGTGCCTTGGTAAAATGTATCAAGGGTCATACTGGTTTTTATGCTTCATTTAGAAACCAAATCAATAAGGATCATCACTTGGGCATCTCTGCTTTGACTATGGCAATATATTAACTGCCACAAAGTGAGGATTGGAGCGCTGCCGACCCGATCTTGAACAACCAGAAGGAGACGCGGTGATAGACAATGTCGCGCGGGGTGCATGACGCAATAGACCAATAATCATGTCTTGCAGATCTGCCCCCGCGCCCATAAGGCTAGGATTGACAGACACAATGCCGTGCTCTCCTACCTTGGTCGGAACCTCAGACGTCAGGGATTTCAAGTACAGGAGGAGCCTCACTACCGGCCGCAAGAGGGACTCAGGAAACCAGACATAGTGGCAACGATGGGCACACTCGGGCTGGTGATAGATGCCCAGATTGTCAGCGAGCAGTCGGATCTCGAAAGAGCAAGAACCGTGAAGATAAGGAAGTACGCCGACAATCCCGACATCGAACGGGCTATTCAGCGAGAGACTGGCGCCATCACTATCCTGCATTTGCCAGTCATACTCTCCTGGAGGGGAATTTGGTGCAAATCTTCAGCATCAGATTTTCTATCTCTAGGCACCATCAACCGGAGAGAACTCGCTGTTATCGCCACCCGGGTGCTTATCGGTGGAATCATTGCTCACACAGCTTTCAACCGCTCGACCGCAGTCGCACGAAGAGGACGGTGGTCGAACGAGATTATCCCCCCCACTTACGGTGCTGCCTGTCACACAGGCATAATCTACCCTTTATACTAATGTATATAATTGTAAAATAATGTAAATAATAATCTAATAAAGGGTACAAATTTTTTTTTTTAAATTAATCCCCCTATTGATATCATTGGACTATTCGTGTTCGATTCCATATACTTATGTTTTTTAGGAATAATGAAAAAACTTTTAACTGACTACTGGATGAAATGTGGAAGCTCCCATAAACTCAAAAAAGAGCAGATACTTAGAATATCACAAAGGCTAGTTAATCTAAGGAATCAAATACCAGATGAGTTCCAACAAACTACATGATCTCTAGGAAACATTAAGAAGTGGAAAGCCACTGAGTACAGATTATTTTTAATGTACACTGGAATCTTTACGTTGAAAGATATTTTACCAAAGGACAAAAAGTGATAAGTTCTCAGTGATCTATTTGAATTATGCAGAAATTTGTCTCGAGAGATTTGTGAAATTAAGTCAAGAATTATACAGTCAAGAGTCACAAATTCTCAACATGCATTATCTGTCTCACTTAGTCGATGATGTTAAGAAATTCAAATGCTTTTTATCTAAAATCAGTGTATTTGATTTTGTAAATTCACTTGGAATATTAAGAAAATACTTCCGCAGTGGAAATAAACCACCACTACAACAACTGTGTAGAAGATTAAATCAAAATTATGCATTTAAAAAATATGAAATCATAAAGCCTTCTATAAGTAAGATTTTGAAATTTAAAACAGTAAAAGGGCAAGTTTTGATTTACAGAATACAATTCAAAAACTATATATTAACAATAAAAGAACTAAATAATTTAGTATTATTAAAAAATGGTGATCTATTACAAATTTCTAGGATGTTCAGTATCGAAGAATCTGCTGATATGCAAGAGATTATGGTAACTGGTAAAAAGATCAATATTATTGAATCGGATATCAATTACCGTTGGGATTTAGAAAATTTTCACATACATAAGGTAAAAACAAATGATGTTTTTAATGATGAAACAACTGTTCTATTTAAGATTAAAACTAAGATGGTAATGATAACCATTTATGAGTTACCTGATGATGAAAAGGAGTCATGGGCAGTGCCGCTGTTACATGATGATTCATAATTTATAGATGGAAATATGTATATATGTGCTGGTAAGCTTTCCATTAATCTATATTCTAATACTAATACTAATAAATATTATAATCATGCATTAAAAATTTTTTTTTATATATTATACTTATTGATATGTTTAAAAATTTCATTTACACAAAAATTTTATCCACTTATAATAAATAGTGCATGATTTTAATAAAAAAAAGGCCATTAGATAATTTTCTATAAGTAATTATAACAAAATACAACATATGTTTATAATAAATATTTAATTTTAGATGGAAATAAATTCATAATCCCCTCTCTGAACATAAATCAGTTACACATGCATCAGTGCGCATGCCCATACTTCTTTCAGGCATTGTTATGGCTAATCGCGGGCACCAAACAAGCATTCAAACGACATTCATTTTGCGAAATGACGTTCTTCTTGCACCGGTATTGCTAATTGGTTTTCATCTCTGTAGTAGTTTTTAATAAACAGTAACAATACCTGAAATACTTTAAATAATTCACCTTTTTATTAAGTATAAGAAACTTGAAAGTAATTTTAATTTGTTATCAGTAATTTCTTAAAAGTTATGTACAAAAATTGTAGAGGTTATATTTAAGTATAAATTTTTTCAGATGAATACCGTCAATAATTTGAATTACTCTGTAGTAAAAATGTGCTATTACGATGGTTTTCAAAATGATGGACATGTCATCGTATCAGTATTTTATATAAATCGAGCAAGGGTGATAGTAATAAGTTCTTTGTAAAATACTTGGAACCTCCATTTGATGCTGAATCTTTGGATTTAATAGAAAAAATAACAAGAAATACTGACATTCCACCTCCAGAAGTTTGGCCTTTACTTGAATGTACTGTTTTGTTTTTTTGTGGTACGTATGCATTGCTAAGTCTTGGAATTGGGAAAAATACTTTTATTATAATTAGTTAGTTAATTCATATGATATGATATGCTTGTATTACCTTTTTCTCTGGTGAAGGTCGTTGAAATAAAAATACTGCTGCTATTTCCAAACAAACTCACTATTTATTGATTTATACGATTTACAATAAAATGATATGGAATCGATGCAATTTATTTCAAAAAACGCCTTCTTCGGTCTATTTGATTATTTCGATATATACACGTTTAAATCGGGATCAATTAATACAAATGAATTATTAATATAATATAAGATTCGTCTCGTAAAATGCGATAAGCTCGTATTGGCCTGTACAAAATTATTAATTGCTCCTATTGTCAGCTGGAGTTGTACGGAGTCTCGCGGTCTGTGCGCGTTGAACTGGCATGTATGGCGCATTCGGCTGTATTTATTAATCAGTTAAATTTGGTTAAAGATGATCCTGACGATGAGTCGAGATCATCTTTTGAACCAATTTAAGTAAACATTTAAACATAATTCTTTTGATTTCTTATTTGAAAAGTGCTGAGTCCACAAAAGTACGACGCGCGTATGTTTTGGAGGCTCGCTACGTCACGCGGTTGCGTTGTCCAAATGCTGTGTTGTTCGAATTTGCAATCACATCATTTGTAGGTCAGAAAATTACTGATGAGAAATAGGTGTGTACATTTTATTTTAGAGATACGTCACAGACGTAACAGCATACACTCCCAGTTACAATAATAAAATATATTATAATTGTAGTAATTGACTATTGATTTTGATGGTCCTAGTTGATTATAATCAGGCAGCTGCACTGATAGACAAGATAATGCACAATAAACGAACAGCTGAAAAAGTGGACAGTAATACAGAGGTAGAAAAGGATCCCACGGTGAAGGAATTACTTGATATACCACAACTACAATGTAATACGTCTCCTGCTTTAGAACTGAATGACTGAATTGGTGAGCATAATACTCCGTATCCTATTTCACTATTCAATGAGTCAACTGGTGAGTATAATAATACTTTACAAGCAAAACTAATTAGTTTATTCAAATGAGTTATATTTTTTATTTTAAATTTTAGAGCTTACTGCAAGAAGTGACAAGCCGAATGATGTTCCACTTGCAGAAAATACTTTTGATGATCTATTATCTACAAATCGTTTCACGGAATTAATAAGTACATCAAAATATTTTTCAATAGTACTAGTGAAGTCAATTAAAGATCACATCGACTAAAAAATGAAAGTTAATTCTTTGATGTTTGGTTAAATATTATATAGCTTCATTAATATAATTAATTATTCATATGCAATCTGTTTCTTGTAGAATTGGATATAAAGATGAACCACAAATTAGATAGTAACGTTTATTCATTAATTAAATTTTTTCAAATTAATTGGAAATAGATATTTTTAATAACACTTCTAAAATATTTCAGATATGAATGTTAAATTGACTTCAATGGATGCTACTATCAAATCTATCCAAAAAGACATAGATGAGCCAAAAACATTTATCGCAGAGAAAAGACCTCTACATCAACATGAAAATATAACATGAATTTGCCTTTGCAAAATGTTCAAGACTTTACAACTTTTGATGCAACACTTACTGAAAAAGCTTATGCAGATCTTGTAAGTATATTAAAGTCAAGAATTTAAAAAGATTTTATCAGTGCTATTTTCGATTTAACTTTCTTTTTATTAGATATTAATATTTTTTTTCAGAAATCTCATTGGATTTCCACCATTAATTCAGATTCAGTCTTAAGCAACATTTGTAAATTTTTAAAAATTTCTTCACGCGTAACCTACTGAAGTTTTGTACTGCCCAAAAAAATGCCTGATAAGCAAATTATTTAATTTAATTTAATTATGTCGAGGGTATCTTTCGTACTAGCCTTTAATAGGCTAACAACTGGTATTGACTGAACTCTCGTCACAAGCTTTGTCGAAAGTTCAATCCCTTGCTGCGTCTCTTCACAATTTTCGTCATCTAAAATTTCTTAATTCTCTCTCGCAAATTTGTTTTCACCTAGGCGCATCGTCCCTAACTATCTTTATTTCGGCCAACAGCAATTTTCAGATTTTTCCGGTAAAAATCTTTGAACTTTTACCCCGAGAGGGTTTGCTGTTAGTTGGGTCACTCGCGTTCTCGAACTCATGGAAATTGTTCTATTCCTTCATGACGGCTATTTCTCGATCTCAATGTTTCTTGGATGGCTCGCGCGATGCCATTCAGTCAGTTTCTGCAAAGCAGCCGCCATGGAGGAATCGAAGTTTTCCTTCTATGACTCATGCCTCTCCGCAGACTCCACTACCTGAAGAAGCATAGACGAGGCTTTCCTAACTATTTCCTATTAAGGATTCTACAAAAAAAATTACAAAAATTCGAAAATTAAATTTTGGGATTCGAACTTGGTGCCATCGAATTCAAAATTTCGCATTATTCCCGAGCACACATACGTTTGGAGCGCCAGTTGTCACAGGGTGGTTTTTATTCACCAAATGCTTTCACCTATGCAATTTGGTGATTCGAACCAGGACCTTTCTATTCATCATTCATTGACCCTGAGGTCAGATTAAGACGCAGACGCTACAACGTCGTGCAATTGCGGACCTACTCTGGTGTCTTCCGTGCAACATGCGAGAATGTATCTCGCGCTTTTATTTCGTACCAGTGACTTGAACTCACCTTTAGTCACTGGTTTCGTGTGCCGACTACTCAGTTCACTACGATGCACTATTCTCTCTAGTGCAACGACGGTGGAGTCGGCGGGGAACGGGGAATGATTGGAATGCGAAATGACAACTCATCGGATAAAAAGTAAATAAAGATAGGTTAGGTTTAATAATGCCAAAAAGTTAAAAATACAATATTCAAAAATCCTAGCTAGCGATGCGCCAATACATCATTTTTAACGTCAGCTGTTCCGGCAACTGACGTCACGCCTATTCTATTATTCGCCATGTACGTGAGGTAATATACGCTGCACGTACATGGTATGCTACATTGCGCACTTAATTACTTTGTTGTCACCGACGTCGACGGCTGGCCGTGACATTAGTTATAAACAGTGAAATTTTATGTAAAATGATTTAATATTTTAAAATTTTTCTAATTATTATTTATTATTTGTTAATGTACTTGGTATTCATAGTAATTATTTGAATAAATCCTAATAATATTAATTTTAATAATCATCTGCAAATTATTTTAATTCAGGCCTTTTCCGGCCCTATTATGACTATTACATTTTTCAATATCTGGTCAGGGCTAGAACTTCAGGCATACCTGTATCGGACCTGAATTGTTCTTAATAAGTGCCTCCGAATAGTGTGTCTCTACAGGACCCGCGTAGAGCATCGTCACATGCCTACGCTGGGCTTGTTAAGGTGCCAGTTCAGGACCTGTCTAAGAACTTTTACAGGGCCTGATTTCACCCATAACTCAGGTTCTACTCGGGCATGTGTGCAGCGCGAACTGTTATTGACATCGTATTGACCGGCGCTCGAGCGCGCGTACACTTTGAAAGCTAGATGTGAGGGTCTTCTGCTGCCAATCATGAAGTCCTGGTCGAGGATGATTTTGAGTTTTCGTCGTTGTGCAGTGTAGTGACTATCTGTCTCTCTTTCTCTCTCTTTCTCTCTCTCTCTCTCTCTCTCTCTTTCGCCCATGGTCATGTATATATATATGTGGTGCAATCGCGCAACAGTTATTGACGCCGTATATCGACCGGCGGATAACGTATGCGCGTTTGAAGAGCTACATCGATTGAAGTACGTATGCTGTATGATCATACCAGCTGTTGTGGTGCATGTGAGGATCTTCTACTACCGTCCACGAGGTCCTCATCGAGATTGATGCTGAGGCTTTATCTGTGTCGAGCTGTAAAGTGATCCTCTTCGAGGTTATGTGTTGTTCAGAGATCAATTGTAAACATACAGTAAGAAACCTTCCATATATATAGATATACAATGTGTACATTTGGAAACTCAAAATGTAAACACAGTATATCTATATATATGGAAGTTTTCTAACAGTGATAAGTGATATTAGTGCATTTACAGTCAACGTCAAAGAAGAAAAAAGGGAGAAGAGCTCAGTGCACGAAACGTATTTGTATAAGTATACCTCTGTATCATGTTTCTCGTTATTATTTATTGATAGTAGTATTATTATTCAGTAACGTCATTGATTTTTTTATGTTCGACAAATTTTGTATTTAATGTATTTGTATAAAGTCAAATCCAATGGTGTTATAACCGAAATTGATCATTCTTTACGTTTAGCTGAAATCGATTTTTAGGTTTAGCTCATTAGGAATTGATTGTATGAAAACATGTTTGAGAGAAAAAAGTTTTGTATTATGTAACTTTTGCATTTAATCTTTTGGTCGAAATCCTGTAAAGTTATAACCGAAATCGGTCATTTTTTATGTTATTAGCAGTTTTTCGCTGTTAAATTGTAAAATATTGCTCATAATGAAAAATGATTCATGTATAAAAGCTTTGTTTCAATTTTTTGAATCTAATCCATGTATTGTATTTACACTGAAAATTATGTTTCTATGCAGTATGCTACAAATAGATTATTCCGAAATTTTAATTCTTCTCGCATTTCTATAATTAGACAATTAGTATTTGATTGAAATTTCGTTAAGATCAGTAAAAAATGTTTATAATATGTTACAACTTTCGCTTTGGTGAATATACCGGATGTTAGAAAAGTATGGGAACGGCTGTATATTTCCTCAGGAAAGGTATTACTCAAAAAGGTCAAGGTCATTTTCCAAGTAATTTTCATCAAGGAATTCAACGATGACCTTGAATTTGACCTTGAATTTGACCTTCAAGGTCACTTCAAGGTCAACTTTGTTTGAGAAAATTTCCTGAGTACCTTTCCTGAGGAAATGTACAGCAGTTCCCATATTTTTCTAACACCCGGTATAAGACTTTCGCGAGAAGGGGTCATGCCTAAAAATGTTCATTTTATTTTTTTATGTATATTTCAGTGTTTAAAAGCGTTTTTATACGTGTAACGCGTCAAAAATTGATTTTACATGATAATGTTAAATAGGAAATAGTTATGTTTATCTACAAATTGTGTATTCAACTTTTTGTGTAAAATCAAATCCTGTCGAGTTATAGCCGAAAATTGTCGATTTTATGTATATTTAGGCGTTTAACATCGGTTTTATAGGTCTAACTCGTTAGAAATTGATTTTACATGTTAATATTAAATGGGAAAAGTTTTCCTTTAACATTATCTACAACTCTTGCATTTAACATTTTTGTGTAAAGTCAAATTCTTTAATGTTAGAGCAAAGAAACGACTATTTTTTATGTTTAAAGAGATTTTTTCGCAATTTCATTGCCAATATTTTTATTTATTTATTTATTTACCAGAGTTTACATATGTAATACATGTATATACTAAACTCTCAGACATGACCTAACATATCCGGATTAGAAAAACATCCTATAGAGGCAGACAAAGCTACCTGTACAGAGGTCCGGCTAACTTAATACTACTTAAAATTAATTAACATGATTAGTTATAACATTTTATAGGATTGCTATTCAATCCCATATAAATCTTAATCATCAACCAAGAAACAATATTAGTAATAGTAATCAATATTATATGAAAATTAAAGTACATTTTCGGATATCCACTTCTTTAATTTTTTTCTATTGTAGTTTTTTGAGCTGTCTAAAATTCTATAATTAGGATTTGTTGTGGAAGACAAATGTAAATTTGAATTGCTTTGGTATAACTATTTTTATTACTAACAGCTTTAGAACATTTAGGTGGCTGTATTGTTTTATGTCTAGTTTTACTGTTTGAGGTAATATACATACTCTTAAGTTTATTATAATGATATATAACACACTCATAGGCAAAAATTTGTTTTACATTTAGCGGGTTATTTTGTATAAATTTATTTTTATTCACAATTCTTAATAATCTATTTTGAGTTTTTTGCACTAGGTTTAAATTGTTTCGGTATGCCCCTCCCCATGCAATATTCCCATATGAAATAATAATGTGAAAGAAGGCGTTACATATCATTTCTAGTGTTTCAGTTTGCATTATTTTTGATAACTTGTATAATACATAGATTAAATATTTTGTTTTTTTTTTTATTAAGTATTCAATATGTTCTTCCCACCTTACTCTATAGTCTATTGCTATTCCTAAATACTTGTAAGACTCCACTCTATTTATTTTAAATTCCTTAATAAAAATATTTATATCTTTTGGTACACTATCACTATGGTTTTCAAAGGTTACAATAACAGTTTTGGTTACGTTTAACGATAGTTTATTTAACGCAAGCCAAATCGCAGTGTCCTCTAAGTACCTATTCATTTTTTATTCAACCATATCCCATGTTTCATCAGTTGAAATAACTGCAGATGATAATCTGCATATGATACTGTATTATCTGGCCTACTAATCAAAAGGTCATTTATATAAATTATGAATAAGACCCTGGTAGAAAATAACCCAACCAAAATGGTTTAACTATAACGGTTGGTCAATTTTTTGGGTCAACGAATAACAAAAGTATCGACCAACGGTTAGCCAACGGTTGCTGAATTATCAATAATTAAATATCTAAAAGTTTATGAAACAACAACATTAACTAATAAGAAATATAGATACGTAAAAACGATTTATTTGTAGAAAGTAATACAAGTTAGGGTAGTAGATTAATAAAATTATTATTAATTATAGTGGCGTTGGGAATAAAATTATTTGAAGATTAATAGCTGCCAGTAAGGATATAAGCGTACATATATATATATATATATATATATAGGTATTCGCCTGACTGCGCAGACGCGCGAATCACGTGCTATGGGACATTTATATATATAAGTAACATCAAATTAAATTAGAAGTTTACTTATGTAAATCTATTTATGTCAAGTAAGATACTTTCTGTATATTTTTTAAACATTTTATGAATAATACAGCTTTCAATAATTTTATATTTAATCAATAAATTATGTAAATTGACTTTTCCGTAACGAAATAAGCGGTATTTATTACGAACCATTGGTTAAACGGTTGGCCAAACCTTTGCGATTTGGCGAACGAATGGCAAAGGGTTGATGTTCATTTCTACCAGGGGAGTGGTCCCAAAATTGTACCTTGTGGCACTCCAATGTTTATTGTTTGATATTCACTTTCGATATTACCTATTTCTACTTTTTGTTTTCTATTTCTCAAATAGCCTCAGATAAGTTTATGTGCACTACCTCTAATTCCAAAATTATCTAACTTTTCCAAAAGAATTGCATGATTGACAGTGTCAAAAGCTTTGGCTAAATCTAAAAACGTAATTGCTATCGGCTTACTTTGGTCTAGTTTACTATATACTATGTTCATCAAGTAGTTAAGCGCATCCTTGGTCCCTTTATTTTTAATAAACCCAAATTGATTTTTTGCTAATAATTTGTTTTTATCTATGAACGACTGTATTCTCACATATATAATTTTTTCTAGTATTTTTGCAATATTAGAAACTAGAGAAATAGGTCTATAATTAGACATTTCACTTCTATCTCCTGATTTGAAGATAGGTACAACTTTAGCTATTTTTAAGGCTTCGGGCCAAATTGATAGATTAAATATATGCATTTACTATTAGATGGGACAGATTCTTAACTGTTGAAGTTGATATATTTTCTACTCCTCCTTTTTTTTATTTTCATATCATCAATTATCTGCAAGATTTCTGAATTATTTGTTGGTTTGAGAAATATCGAATTTCTGTTCAAAGGTGGCAAGTACAGATGTTTACCAGAATGATTTACAATTATACAATTATTATTTAATTTAATTTTACTAATTATATTTTCATTGTTTATTTTTATACCCATTTTCTTCCTTATTTGCTTCCATAGATTTCTGGCATTGTTAATGTTATTCTCAATTTGTTTTCTATCATATTTTATTTTTGCATTTTTAATGATCTTATCTAATACTTTAGTATAATTTTTATATTCTATTTTGAATGATTCATTCATTGGTTCTTTTCTTATTTTAATATATAATTTCTCTTTTTTTTCGCATGAGATCATTATAGCTTTCGTAATGCAGTCCTTTTTTGGACTGCTCTTATTTTTTGCCTTTAATACTGTTTTTGATTTTTCTAAGCAGTCTCGTATTTCTACTATTAGTTTTGAAACAGCTTCATCAGGATCATGCATCGTTTCTATTATATTCCAGTCTTTATTATTGTCTAATCTATTTAATTTGTAAGAATTGTAAAAATACACTGGACTTTCTTTATTCATTATTAGTTTCTTATTCATTTAAAAAAATAGTGGATAATGATCTGTAAAGGGGATTAAAAGTTTAAATGTGTTTATCTCAATAGAATTTAATTTGATATATTATATATATATATATTGTCAATGCATGTTCCTACTCCACCATTTTCATTTGGTCTACACTGTAAGAAAACTTCCATATATATAGATATACAATGTGTACATTTCGAAACTCAAAATGTAAACACAATATATCTATATATATGGAAGTTTTCTAACAGTGTAGTTGTATATATAAATCCAGAGTAAAATCCTTTTTGAAGTAAGTTGTTTAATAATTCCAGACCATATTCATCTTCTTTCATTATATTAATATTATAATCACCTATAATGAAATGATTTTTTTAATTTCTTTTATTATTTAAATATTCATTAAATAAATTAAATCATGAAATATTCATTAAGTTTAAAAATAAATTTTGTGCAAGGCAGATTATGACATCTGTAGAGTGCTGATAATTCAATTTTACTATTATTGTTCAATTTTATTTTAGTATTAATTATTTTAAGTCTACCTATCTCGATTGTTTCTGTAGTTTGCGATACACTGTTATTTATATATACAACAACACCATCATTTTGATTAATATTACTGTTATTGTAATACAATGTGTAAACTTTTAGCATAAAAGATTGTAAATTAATTAATTTCCAAGATTCAGAACATACAATAATATATGGTTTTATCCTCAAACTCTTAATAAAAATTTTTAGTTTATTAAAATTAGCATTTAAGCTTCTAATGTTAATATATAGAATAAGATTATCATTTCTATTTATATTTTCATTAAGAGTTCTAAGATTGGCATATGATATTTCTTCATGTATTACATCATTCTGCATTTCTTCCATAACTTGCATATGTTGCTCCATTATGGGTGCAGTAAACTATCAGTCTTCATTGGGTCGTGGTGCTTGGCCTTATATACGTTTTATTCTGTTCTTCATTAGACTTATCTACTCTGTCATTATCTATATTGATATTTTCTACCTTATCAACATATCTTGGTATATCAGGTCGCAGTGGGTAATCAGTCATTTCAATGTATCTGTTGATTTTCTTTTTTAATATTATACATTTTTCTGTGTCATTAGCCATGTAATTAACCTCAAAATTCGAGTTATAGTTTTAGTTGCTATACAGGCAATTCACGCATTGCACGTTAGCCGAGTTATCACATTGAGTTATTTTATGTGGACCAGCACACTTTAGGCAGCTTTCATTATTGATACATCTAAATGTTTTATATCCAAATCTTCCACATTTAAAGCAGGGTTTAATATTTATCAAATCCCATGCTTTACAGCATTGATAGCCAATAAAAATTCTATTTTGATTACTTTTTATCTGCTTATATGTATATATCACTTGGGACTTCAACTATTGCACCACTTTTCCTGTTTTTATCATTTTTATATATGTGTAAAACCTTTATTCCCTCTTGAAAATTTTGAAAATTTTTTATATTTATATCTTTCTCAAGTTCATCTTCATGCATTACTAGATAATTATCAATGCCTACTATTCTCATTTTTGGTGATTCTATTTTTTCAATTTCAGCTTTATAAGCTGAAGGCAGTTGTTAGACAGCTTTTTCGATAATAGTTCTAATTTAGCTTTAGCACTCACTTCACTTGTACTTTTAATTTCAATGTCATTCCCCACTATTTTTACATTTTTAATTTGAATATTCTTTTCTTCTGTTAGAGCGTCACATACAGTTTTTGTTAATTCCTAAACATTTTCGTTATCATTTTTTAAGTTCTTTACTATTATTTTAGCAATCCTTTTATTTTTTTTAGAGTTTTATTTGCCAATATATCACAGTATAAATGTTGGTTATTTTGCCTTATATCCACTACATCTTTTTCTTTTTCTTTTATTAACAGTTCTTTCAAGAGACCATTTTTATCCATCAATTCATTATTTAGTTGTTTTAATAACTGATTTTCTATCTGTTGATTTTCATATTCAGTGTTTGTTGTTAATATCGTTTCATTAAGTTTTTCATTTACAGACCTCTGTGGACTGTCAGATATAATTGATATCTCATTTAAAATTTTTTGTTTTATTTCTTGTTCCTTAGCACTTTTTATTTGTGCAATTATTTTTCTAGCTGTTTCACAAAGTTTAAAGACACATTTTTTAAGGTTAAGTTTAGTTCCACGTGGTCAGGACAAATCACAAGTGTTTTTCCAATGTACTTTTTATTTTTACACTTATCAAAATCACTTTTGTGGAAAACGTTATCACAAATTACACATATAACCACTGTTACTTTACTTCTTGGATGACATTTAAATACATCCCTAGTGAAAAAAAATTAATGCCGACAACAGTTGATATCTGCAGCTATCAGAAGAAAACTGAAGAAAGCGGAAGAAAACAGAAATTAACTGCAGAAAAAGGTCGGAATTGAGACAAAGACAACAGTAATCT
>JAWWEQ010045481.1:0-16858 GCA_035583055.1 Torymus tubicola | reverse complement strand
ACTTTAATTAAGAGACAGTTAATTGTGTTTATTGATAATCTATGTTTAAAAGAATTTTATGTTCTCTTTATTTTTTTGTTATTTTAGAAAAATATTTTAACGCTTATTTGACATTTTGTAGAAGTTACAATTCACATACCGAAGCTTTGTATACTAAAATGCGAAGCTCGATTTTTCCCAAAAGTTTAATTTTCTTTCGGTTGATAATTTTGAGTGTTCGTATTGCATTTACATCTTGAAAGAATAATCTAAAAGAATTATAAATTAAATTTTTTAATCTCAAAAAATACATAATAATATCAACCAGACTAATGCTCTCTGACGCTTCCGTTATTGTTACCCTTTCGAAATTTCGATTTAATATTTGTAGCTTGAAAAATCGTGTTTATCTGTTTAATTTAAATGTTACCTTGATAGTCATGTAAAATTAGAATCATATAAATGCATTAGGTACTTATTGTACGTGACTTATCTAAAATAACCAGTTGATACAATTAAATTGTACCATATCTTAAATCGTATTACTATTTCTAGCATGTCAATTTAAAATATGAATCGGTTACGTTACTCATATCTATCAGGCGATTTAATTATTTATTTTTATTATTTTATTTAGTTCTTAAAACTTTAAAAATAAATAATCTTAGAATTTAAAATTAGAAATAATTCTAAATTTTTTGGAGCCAGTATGTTGAAAGTTCATAGGGTGAATCACCATAACTTCACAAAAATAACTTATTAGGAAATAAGTCCTTAGTAAATATTTAATATTAGACTATATCTTAGATAGGAATGTTTATTAAAGATAAGAACTATAAAGTAGTAGAGAAAATGAAAATTAATATAGTAAGGTTTGCTTTTAGAACTGTACACTGTTAGAAAAATATTTATTAAATTTAAGAACATTATATCGGAAGAAAATTAATGAAACGTTTGAAAAATTAAGGTACAAAATTGTTGAAATTAAAAAATATTTATTTTAAATTTAATAAAAGTCTTTATCAATTCATTTTCAGTAATGAAATTATTAATTTTAACATACGCCTGCTTCTTAAATTTTCTTAATTTTAAGAATTTTTTTAACAGTGATTGAAAATTTATTGCACTTGAGTTTAATCTCTAAAATCCATACTTAAATAGTCTTTACAAATTTTATTATTTCTTCAAAATTCTCGATCCCATCACATATATGATCTTTATATTTTAAATGAGAATTCATTTACTTGCAGATTGACGAAAGTAAAGAATTATAACGACCATTTGGCGTAACCACGGACTGATCTAAAATGAAGGGCGTCAAGACGATGGGCTGCTCTAAGTCAGCCTCTTCTGCGATATTTCTAACGCTGCTCGTCGCTTTCTTCAGCGTCGAAGTTTCCGCGAAACGTAAGTCCAGTGCTCCACACATATATGTTGATTTCTCATAGAATCTGTCGGTAGCTTTCATCCGCACGTTTTGTTTACTGCCGCGATGCTCATCACCGCGAATTCATCCAACATTTGTTTGCCTTGCCTCCAGCAGTAAATCAATTTTATTTTGTAAATTGTCTCTTTTTCTTTTGAATAAACATTGGCCAGACTCTGGATATTGCGATATGCACGCATACGCTGCAATTTTTAGACCAGCGCGTTGAGAAGTTGTCAAAACCCATATGTTTCACGCGCAAAAGAGAAAAGTAGATAAGGAATGAGAGGTGGCACGCGTATAAATGTTTCAACTTGTGCTCTCACTCTCTTTTCCTGAGATAGGTGTGGAAATCTCTTTGCACTCGCAGTGTATATCGCTGAATCCGTCCTAATACTTTCTTGTCTCTGCAGATGACATATCGTGGCTGGTAAATAAAGAGTGTGGCTATGGATATGGTTTTTTTAACATTAATTTCGCTTTTTTCATAAAATTCATCAATTTCTAGTGAAAAGACACTTTCATCGTCACGACATATCATGGAGAGATGATTGCGGATTTTATTCTGGAAATTGTAACAAATTAAGAATGTAGTATCTAAGAATTACTAAGTTATTCTTAGATACTACATTCCTTGATATACATTATTTTATTTGTTCGAAGTAAGATTTTTTATTTTAAAATGTTTATTCAAATGTTTTATCTCGTAGATACAATAGACACTATGAATTCTTTTCAGTATCAATGATATATTGTTATAAAGTTTCCATTTTTCAAATGCTAAATTCTATTAACCTTTCAATTTTATGAGCTATAAAAATAGCTCTTTTTCTAATATCAAATATTATAGTCGAAGCGTTTGATAATTCAAACATTTTTGGGTTCGATTTTAAAGTACGGGGACTAACAAAAACTCTACGTCGAAAATCCTAAATTTTTAATGTACATTGTAGTTCTGTTAATTTAGGATCCACATTTAACTGCAGGTATTTGTTAAGTTATTGGACCAAAATTATATTCAAAATATTTATTAGTGTAGTCATTCAAACCTTTGGGCGTCACATAAAATAATTTTTTTTTAAATTCACCACTTGAAGTTTGAATAATAATCAATCTATTGAAGATTCATATAATTTTTTCTAAACGCGATTTTGATAAATATTCTGCTTACCCACATATTTTGATACAATCCTTCACCATATCTAACATATTTTTTCTAAAACGCTTTAATACGCCTATATAAAATCAATTGCAACAATTTTCTTTTTTATATTTTCGTTTCAATTTAATATTAATATTTGTTCAAGTAGGTGCTTTAAAATAATATAGGAGAAATAATGTTAATCTATTGCATGACCGAAAAAATCCAATCAAAGTTGATCAGTGTAGTATTAATACATATCACCAATTTTTTCTGGAACGAAATGCATTTTATTACGGCCAGCATTACTGCGCGGCTCATATTATCTTGCTGAGTTTCATTCAATTTATTCACCTTTCCTGCAGGATGGGTTTGATTATACTGCATGCCAATGTTTCCTACGAAACATTTATATTATTTTCTCTCGAACATAATCAATGACTATAACTATACTGTTGTACCTATATTTTTCTGAGCATCATTACTTTTAAGCTTTGTTTTTTAAAACCGTATTATGATCTTCTATTATGATCGTTCAAAGTTTAGTTCAGAAAATACTTCTATAAATTACAAATTGCGAAAATTTTTGTCTTCTGTAGAGAAGATATTAAATTCTATTTTCAATATCTATAACAATATAATTTTCAATAAAATTATTATTAAAAAAATTATATTCTATTTTTGTTTATATTACAAACTATATTAATTGAAATAAGGATTGGGGGATTAGACAAAAAACATTTAGACGTAAACGCTAGTAAAAACTACAAAACTTTGCGTTTAACATTTACAATAAAAATACTGATTTTGTATTTCTCTTTTATTTAATACTAATAGGAATTTTTACATTCTAGATTTTAAAAAGGGATATTTTTATATCTATTATTCTTGACCCTTTCCCTCGCTAATACGATGATACATACGTGGGAGTGTTGGCGACTTTTCTGAAAAAATCTACGCATGCTAAATTTTTTTTTAACTTTTCTAGAACATGAACTAATGGATTGAATTATTGTTGTATTAATTATTTTTACGTGGCAAATATATTGTATCATATATGTTTGGAATAGTGAAAGGTATATGATGTAACAGCTTTTTGCAAAGAAGGGTAAAGGGAAAGATAGAAAAGGTGTGCGTGATACAGAGTGAGAGAGAGAGCCAGAGAGAGGGACAGGGGGGGAGAGAAAAGAAGAGACAATGTTGAATATGCATTTTGGTTGACAGGAGCACAAGGATGTCAGATTTTTTGCACCGGCTAGTGTGGCCTGACTTGACTTTTCGCGGGCTATAAAAAGTGGCGCGAAAGTGCGATATACAATTTTTAACTTTGACACTTGAAGTGCGTTAAAAGCAATAAAAGTGAATGAAATAAATGAAAGTAACGAGTTCATATGTTACCCGCACACCGGGAAGTAATTTATTTAAGTTAATTCGAGAAAAAGCTTTAGCAAATTAGAAATTTAATTGAATTTCATTCTAATTACTCACGAATTATGTTCTTATGGCTCAAATCTTGTGAGTGTTAGTTTTTTTTAGAAATATGGTAATATCTCTTTTTAGAATAATTAACATTATAAATATTGCACAGAAATTTCATTTTTTTTCAAAATATGATTATTTGACAGTATTAACAGCAGTTATTTCTTTGTAAAAAATTCGTTTCATATAATTGTTTGACTTTCAATGCTTTTCAATATGTGTAATCAATTGCACAATAGATATTCAAAACTATTCAATAGAAGGCGGAAATTAGTTTATATGACCAGTAAAATGTTTGTGATTTTTTATTAAAACGTTTTCATCAATTATCAAACATACTTTTAGAATGTTAATATAATTATGTGTCTTTCAACTCACAATTGTTAAGAAGCAACCGATTATTCTCTTTGCAGTAAAAAATTAAATACTTCCAATAATATTTTTTTTTTATAATTTTTAATGTTAGAGTTTTCTTGTATGTAAAGTATGTCAAAATAGTATACAATTTGGAATAAACCCACAAATAGGGACCGACAAATGTCCCCTGACAATGTATTTAAGCTTATACTTAATATAACAATAAAAAAAAATTTCACAATTTCGCATGAAAAACCACGATCTCTATTGTTTTTTATTTTATACACACTATGTGTAAAAAACCATCTTAGTCACGGAAAATGACCTGTAAAATCGAATTTTACGCACATATCGAAAATTCTATTTTCACATTTAAGCAAAAATCCAATAATAAGTTCTTTTTGAAATTACGTCGTTACTCGTTGGTGATGAATAACTTTCACTTTTATACAAAAAGAGGAAGTAGGGTTCGTTACGGATGCTTTGCAAGCTCTCTATCAACACACAGTGTTATCAAAAGGCAAACGTGAAAAGGGATTAGTAGATAAGTTTATCGCCGCACGGGCGCGATCAATCGGCTCTTTACTGAGTTATAATCTAAAACTTAAGGGGCTTTTCACGCGTACGATCTTCAACTCCCCGGGAGTGTAATTCAGAACGGTATATTAATTTCAACGTACCTGCGTCACAGGGTTATTTATTGCTTGGCATAACAAGCTTTGAGGTTAGGCATACACTAATTTTATTCCTGCTATCAGAGGATTTTTTCTTCTTGATAAGCAGTTTATAGGCTTGCACGAGAGAATCGTTCAATCACTGTCTGTAGCAACTAAATTATTTTTTTGAACCTCGGGGCGCAAAATTCCACTTCTGATGCTTGTTTAGCGGGCGCAAAGTGCCCGATTCACGCCCTAGGGCGCAAAAGTGCCCGATTTGCGCCCTAAGGAATTTTGCGCCCCGAGGTTCAAAAAATAGTATACGCCACACGGGCGCAAGGTGATTAACGCCCTCGTCTTTATTGTAGCCCTCGCTTCGCTCGGGCGTCAATCTCGACTCGGGCGTGAATCACACACTTTGCGCCCTTCTTGCGTAATGTACTATATAAAACTATTGCTCGATAAAATATTATTATGTGGTACTGCTAGGCTTCGTATTGCATGTTTGAAGCATGTAAATCATTTATAGATAGTCGTTACAGTAAAAATCTATTTAAATGTTGTCAAGCAATAAAAAAATCAGTAACAATTTTAAATACAATGAAAATAACTTGTATGGGATTTTACTCCCTTGTTTCTAATCTTCGAAACTAAGATTATTATTTTGAAATAGTAGAGTAAATTATCTTTTACTAGAAAATATTCTGTGTCAAGTTGTCAAAATAAATTAATTATAGTAAGAAAATAGCTAAATTCCTATTTTTTTATACGCTTAAAAAATGAAAAAAAAATTTCGATTTCTTTATATTGACTTTATTTTTTTCGTATTTTTGGACATGAAACGAAACTTTTTTCTCTCTGACATATTTTTTCCATATCCCATAGAACTCGAGGTAATCGAAGTTTAAAGAAATGGTTGTTTTTTTTACCAAAGTTACTGTAAATCCGGTAAAAAAAATATGGCACAACACCTTTCGATCCCCGTTGGTTTTTTTATCCTCCACTTATTGATTCTAAATTGGCATTGATTCAAAGGTAGATGAAGAAAATCGAAAATTTTTCAATCGTTCTTTTTAGTAAAAAAACGCAATACTCTTTTTTGAAACTTCCTGCTCGTGTTAAATGGAAGCTTTTGCACCTACCTTCAAAACGCATTTTGAATTTTTTCGATACGATGATTTCCGACTTAGATACAAAACTTTAAAAACTTTGCGTAGTTTTGATGTAAGTATGGCAAAAGTGATTGACGGGCAAGTTTACACAGAATATAGAGGAAGAAATCCAAAAGATTTTTTTTATGATGCATTCTTTTTTCTAGAAGAAATAATCAATATTAAAATCTATAGATAACTCTTAATAGTTAGAAATATCTGGATGTAACTATAAGAAACTCTTTCTAAGCGCGTCTAAAGCGCGTATTTCAAGTGTGTTTTGAAAAAATGAAAAATAATATTTATTAACTATTTTGTGTGTGCGTCGAAATTTCCAATCATCTATAATCAAGTTTTATCTATAAAAAAGCTTTATTGTACTTTTATTTAAAAAACACGTTCTGTAACACGGGAAGAAAAGCTACTTCGAGTTCAGGTGAGGTGTTTTTGTCTCTGTCTCGGATGCCTTAGGCGCCCTGAGCTTCGACTCGTGCTGAATAGATCACCCACACTTAAAATAACATATTATTGCATCTTGCTGTACAATATACTAGTAAAATGATGAAATTGGAAATATAAATAACAGTAATTCATAGTTTTCCTTTTTCTTAATACTGTTGGTTTAATAGTTATTTACAATTTTTATAGGTATTTTATTTATATTTTTTCACAATATTTTATTTATTGACGATTTTTCAGAAAAAGTTGATACGTTTTGCCTATAATTACTATTTTTTACTTAAATACCATTAATTAAATATTAATTATAGTTAAAACGTTAGTAGTTCTAAATAACTATGAAATATTTGATTTTATTATTTGAAAACGTGCACAAGTGCAAATAACTGGTTCTTGTGGCCTATCGAGTAATGAGCTCAGAAATCTACGCATGAAGTGTGGCGAAAAATAATGAGTAATAATTACGGTCTATTAGATATACATGATATCGCATACGCGTATCAATTTCTTGTTGTTGGCAATAGTTTTTGCAGATTAAAGTGGCTGCTAGTCTACTGGCATTTGTGGCTCTTTCTAGTGCAGTGTCTTAACCTGAGTCTATCTCTTTAGGTAGGCTAGTCCCTATCCTCGAGAAACGTTCTCGCTTTTGTACCTATAAGAGAGATATCGTGGTCTTTTTTACTAACTACGTTTGAGTGGGATTATAGCCAATGCGGCTTCTAACTCCGGTGTAGCGACAAATTCCTTGCGTCAGTTTTTTATGTTCCAAGGAGTTGCTATGATTCTTGCGTTATTAAATAATTGATTTTTCTAAAGACTAATGAAACTGCTGAATCTTTTGTCACATCTACAAAAAAAAAAAGAAAATATTAGTATTAAAAAGCAATAGAGGAAAATACATTTAAAATTTTTTGTAAGTTTTAAGTAATTAATTTTTCGATTTATAAAAATTTATTAGACTAAATTATAACAAGAACCTAACTATAATTGAAGATTTAATTTATCTTTTTATAGAGTGCATATTTTCATCTCTCTTTTTTGTTGCTCCAAGTTAATGCATTTTTGTTATTCATCTCTGCAGTTCTTGTTCCTCTAAGTTAACACATTTTTGTCTCGCGCATATATCATAGTAAAACTCACATCCCAGGTGTATACGCAATGTATTACACATGATTAAGTTGAATGTAGGTGACTTTATTAAAGAAGCATAAAACACCGACTACGGCTACCGTAAGTCGCTTTTGTTGCTCACTTTTGCCATCGACATTTATAGGATTTTCGCACCCCAGATTCCTTATTACACTTTTTACTGATTCAATTTAAGGATGAAGCTAGATTTAGATTTTTGCTCAGTGGAAAGCGATTTTGTTATTTTATGGACGATAAAAAGATGCGTGAACTGAGTTTATGATCTCTATCGTGAGAAGATCTACTTTACCGGTAGCTTTCAGCAAAATAATAAAAAATGAGTCATACGTGCATGCATCGTTTAAAATGCAATTGTAATTAAATATGTTTTGATTGAATTGTATTTAAATAAATTTTCAAACTAAAAATGCTAAAATTTCAAACCTTTTATTATTAAACTGACTTTGTTTTGAATGTGAACGTTTATAATATACAAACATTCCGAAATTGTAAGTAATCTGAAGTTGTTAAAAACTCTTTTCTGTGCTGGATCCAAGGACAGAAAGCAAAAATAAACGCAGTGTATTAAGAAAATAAAAAAGGTTCAGTGAACTATTAATATAATTATAATAATAGTAGAAATTGATAAAATTGTAACTTATAGCAGCTCATTATAATAAAAATGATTGGTTCAAAATATTTTTAAAATAAAAAATTTTAATTTTTTCAGATCTTGGTTTGTACTAAATCTGACAAAAGACTTTAATCTATAGTAGTTTTTTTACATTTATTTTGAATTTTATATAACACAAAAATGGAGAAAGCAGTAATGAGTAATTCAGTTTATTGGTATTCTTGATCTTTAACAGTTTCTAACTAAGTATTCCTCTTATTGCTCTAATGTCTTGATGATTATTTGTAATTTGTTTTCGCTTAAGTTCCACAACACCAATCCTCTCTTAAAAGAATAATGACGAAAATGTGAAGGGCAAACAAAACCGTCGCGGTTGATTAAGTTCGTTTAAAAGTAGTCTGTGATTAGTCGTCGCAGACGTAAACTTTTTACTTAAGATGTCACCTAGTTAGTTAAGAAACTAACCTATATATATATATATGAAATAATCTGTGTTTCATATTTTGAGTCTTATTCTTTTTTAATAAAATAATAACGGTAAAATGAAACCAAAATAAATATATCTTATATAATTGATTTATTCGTATGTTCACCTGATGAAATCAGTGTTCTTCGATTTAAAGAGACGTATAATAGAATGTCTACCCTAAAACTGGGTGTACTCTCAAAGTTGTAACTTAAAAAATATTGCATGTTGAATAGTATTATATTAGTTAAATTAATTGTAATATAATTGATACATATGAAGTAAATGAGTAATCGCAAAAGTTGCGTAATTGAAATATAAAAATAAAAATAAGTAGATATTAATTAAATTATCAAAACCTGAAATTTATCACTTAGCAAATTTAAAAATTTTAAATTGGATTTGTATAACAAATAAAAATTATGTGCCCAAAGCGTGTGTAATGTTGCTAGTTATTCTACAATTGTCTAAAAATTCAACTAGAGATAAAAAAACTACTTGTTAACCCTTTTACCCCATAATCACCCTAAATTGTGATTAAATTTATGTGTCAAATACGGCTATATTTTGTGTTTTTTAATATTGTCAATTTTCTGAAAAAGAATGAGCTCTATTGAATTTATCATTTCGCGCTTAGAAATTCAGCGATTCTTGATATCATTTATGTTAGTTACTTCTCATTAAATTACCAAATAGTTGGATTTCTATTATGCACAGAATATTTAAAGGAACAATTAGTCTAAATTTATTTTGCCAATTTTGAGTTTTCAACAAAATAAATTTTGTATCACATTTTTATTTGATTTCATTTATAGATGCTTTTATCTGTTTTCACTTGTTTTTTTATAGATAAATAATTAGTAAACTGCATTTTTTGTTGTAATTGTAATAAACTGATATCTAATGTAAACGATTATTATTATGAAAGATGCTTTCTAAATTATAATACATGACAAGTATTTGATATTCGGGACGTTTTTACTTTATCTGCATAATGAAAGAACTTTGTGGTAACTCGATTCTACAAATGCTATTCAGACAATTGCAGATAAAGCACGGTACCTGCAAGCATAAAAGCCAACACTGAAATAACTAACAACAAAATATGTTGGAAAAGTGTTTTCTCAAAGGTTTGCGAAATTTAACATTGACGGAAAGCGTCTGTTGACTATCTTATTCGAAAAGTGGGACATCCGTAAGGTGTTCTCGGATAGTGACGATGACGTCCGTGCTATAAATTGAATCAGCCATTGTTTTCGTAAGTCTCGCTAAACTTGTTTAGTAGGTGTTTATTGTGAAGTTTGATCCAAAGAAACCTCTACCTTCTTTATATTCCATATTGATTAAAATGTAATATAAAGACGAATAGATTTATTGCTATGTTAAAAGTAATTTCACTTTAATTTTTTTTGTTAATACAGTAATGAAAAAATTTTATTCAAGATTATTTGTTAAATTTATTAATTTATTAGCAATTTTTAAAAAATTTAAAAAAGTATCATAAAACTTAAACCCTTATCTTAATTATGTGTTCAACTGCAGTTATTTAGTATAATAAAGTATGATTTATAAAATAATTGGCAGTATCTAAGATACATCTGCTAGTAATTAGTAATTGACAAACAGTTCAATTAATGTCTCACGATGCATCAATAATTCACTGAGAAATGAGCCTATCGGGAGTAATTGCGAAAAGTTAAGGGTCTGATAAATTTCTTATTTTACATTTTTTATGAAATAAGGGTTAATTAAAAAATAATCTACTATATTATATTGCTAACATGCTTCGGAATTTATAAGTATTGTTTTTCCGTGTAAAGTCGAACTTTATCTTATTGCGACCAATTTGGCCAAGTATCTATACCTTTTTTCTTGTTTTCGATATCCAACTTTTCTTTTGTTGCTGTGAAAACTTCAGAAAGTGACCCTAGCGTATGAAAGAACTAGTTAATTTTTCGCGTTTATACAATTCTTCATATTATTATGCTACAGAGTCTGTAAAAAACATAATTTGGGTACATGTTTTATTGCATATATGTATTATTTATAAGGCGTTACATTGAAGAAAAAACATGATAATTTAAATTCTGTGTCTCCGAGGCATAACGACATAAATCCACTATTAGAGTTTCTGAGAAAAATGGGTTTCAATATTCAAACTTATTCGTAAGATCGGAATAAAGGAGATAGGCCGCGATACTGTACTAATCAATTAACACATTTAAAACAAATATTTATACAGTGGTATGACCAGAATATGCATTTTCTCTTTCGTGAAAAGTCGAAAAAGTATGAAGTTATGTCGTTATGCCGGAAACTTGGACTTATCTAATAGTCCTGTTTTCCTTTATTTTTCGATCATTTTCGTTAATTTAATTATGAATTTGGATCAAAATTAACAATTAATCAACGAATAATTATGTTAAAAATAATACAACTTGAATACAACTTGAATTCCCGATAAATTAAAAAGCTTTTTTTTTATTTCGTAAAAGAACAGGTGTTGTGAACTAAATGAAAATTCTCACGTTTATGCACTTAACGTTTGTAAAATTATAAATTTGATCTAGTTATTCTATATATTTTATATAAAATAATTTTTATATTCAATTTGGTTAGATGACATAAATCAGTGTTGGACTTATGTTGTTATGTCGCGCACTAAATATGAAAAATGGACTTATGTTATTACATTTTCCGTATATCGTAGCTTTAGGACAATATTTTAGCTACTACTGATAATTTTAAATGAAAAAGACCCATTTAAAGATACAAAATCCAAGGTTTTCCCGATTTAAAAAAAAAATAGACTTATGTCGTTATGCCTCGGAGCCACAGAATTAAAAACTTACTTATAAACACATTCTCTCAATACTATTATGCAATGACGTTTGCTTTTATAATATCAATGTTTATTACTTTTAGTAATAAAAAGCGGTTAAAATAATAAATATTCGGACAATAATATTTTTAATTAATATGATATGGATAAAATGTTTCCTTGACCGTGAAAAATTATAAGCTAAATGAAGATACGTTAAAAGGCTACTACAAAGAAAAGTCAACTCTAATGAATCCGCCGAGGAAAGACGCAGCAGTCCTTTCTAGGTGGACAACCGCTTCTCTCAATCCCACGTTTTTTCTCGCGTTATATAACTTGCTTCCTCATTCCGGAAACAAAAGAGAGACTAGCTGGAAAGCAAAAAACTAAAAGTTTATTTCTTACTTTTTCAACCATTAAGTACTGCTCGCGTTAGTGTATATAATTACTAATTTAATTGCATTGATTCTGGTAACTTCAGTAACTGGGTTTACAATTTCGAACGGGATCTTGTACGCGCACGTGTATACTATTAGTTACTCAAAGTCTCAGCACTGTGATGCACTTAATAATAATTGTCCACAAGGGCGTATCGACTTAAAAGAAAACCCAGGAAAACTGAAGAACTTTACGAGTTTCTTGATGTGATAGCTCAGGTTGGTACCTACAAGGGCTCAAAGGACGATTTCGATTTTGAGGGTCGAAAACGATCGTCTTTACAAAAGGAACCGAGCTAAAGCAGTACTGAAACCAGAGTACGGCAAATAAAGCTTTTGAGTTGTGGTATATAAGACTGTAAATAATGTACCTTACGCGTCGAACTTTTATATTTGTTAGAATTGATGATCAATATAACTGATTATATTCGTAATTCATAATAGTTTCGCGGAATAATTTATTATTGGTAATAATATGATGATATTTTTGTCCAGTAACTTATTTCAATTAAGTGTCGCCTCTTTGTACGTAAAAATTAATATAAAAAACAGAAACATATACAACCTTTCAAATATTGTAGAAAGATGATTTATAATGTTAAAGTTAATATTTGTTTTAAACGATGAGCAGGAATTTTCCATGAATTAACTTGCTTTGTAATTATTACAATAAGTGTATCATATATATATATAGTTCTACAAAAAATTTCATATCTTTACATAAATGTCAAACTTTTGGTACAAAATTAGATGTATGAAACTTCACAACGCAAACTTCAACATCCTTAAAAATAAACATAAGTTTTCCAGAAAGTAGTTTAAAGTTCAAATTTTCGTGTGATGCCCTATAAAAGCGTACAGTTCAATCGTAGTTTCTTAGATCAAAACGAGTTTGAAGTTGAAAATTTTTCTTCTAAACCCTCAAATTTAAACTTTTAGAACAAATATTACATTTATTGATATAAGTTACCCATTGCATAAATATGACTATATATTAAATAAATGTTTTTTACGCAACTAAAATTTCCGAACATTTTCAGAAAAAGTTTTTGACCAATGCAAGACAAACGAACATAGTCTGATTCTGTATGGTATTTTTTCGTTAAAGTAAGTGATGCAGCTTGCAGCTGTATGGATTTATTCTTTTACATTCAAAATATAAATTAGAATATTAAATGAAGATTTTGTGAAAAACAGTTACAAATAAACTACATTCGCTTGTATTTATCATTTCCTTCTCCGAGTTTAGAAGTGATTATTGTGAAAAAATAAATAAGAAAATATTTTAAATTACGAAATTTCTTGAAAAAAATCGTTTAAGAAAACGCCAAGAAGTCAGCGGTGTTTTCAAGAATAAAAGTTGAATATTTTTAATGAACTTTAGATTTCTTATAAATTTAGCAGTAAGCCACTCTATTTGCATCTACCCAAGAGCTGCACCGAACTCTTAGAACTCATTAATCGAACTTCATGATAGCACAGATTGCGTGGCTAAGGGAGTAGTTATCTGAAGGAAAGGAGAACGAGGCGGGGGCTGCTACTGCCCGTTTACCTCCGAAATTCAACGCATCACCGTGCGATAGTTTGGATTGAATGAGTAAGTCTACAGGGCGCGGAAATGTCTCATTAGTTAACGGGCGTCGACTGATCGGCTGCTGTGCGTTTATTCCGCGTACGTACGTCTTCATATTGATCGGGCATGGGGAAGCGAGAGTGTCTGTCCAAGCTGTCGAAGACGAGTGAGCTCTGGAATAAATTTGCGGTGTGGTTAAAGTGCCGAATGGAGAGATGATTTATGTGAAAATTTCACGCTTTTTCCTTACCTAAGTGCACGTGATTGTATTATCAATATATTAAGTAACTTTGAAAGCTACTTGAAAAGAAGTAGCACCTTTTTATTAGTCAAATTTTTTAAAAGTGGTAAAAATATGGGTATAAATTAAAAATATTTTGAAAAATTAGAAGTTAGTTATTATTAAAAGTTAATTAGAAAATAAGTAATCCTCATTTTAATTTAATTTGAATAATTTGTGGAATATAATAACTTGTATACATTGAGACTGAAATGTTTTAATTAATGGGAAATTTCAAAATTTTTGTGTAAATGCTTCTTAAAGTTATTAAACTGTGAAAATTATATTGCATTTATTAATGTTTGAAATGTACAGAGTAGAATAAGAGTTAATTACGTTATATATACTCAGAGACAAGTGATAATAAACAGATACGTCTACTATATGTTGAAAAATCCTGATTTTTCGTGATATTGTATAACGTTTTTCCGATTCTGTTTATGAGGATAACGTAATAATCCTCAGTTTTTCACGTAACACTTTCAGGTAATGATCATATTCTGTTATAAAACACAATTATTTAAATAAATGTACCAGGGAAACCATTAATCGACATTAATATAATCTGACATATTTTACAACTTTTACTTCGTTACTTTGTTAGTCAAATCAATTTTATAATATAATTAAATACACATCTACTACTAATATAGACCGATGCATCATAAATAATATGTAAGTTATTCAAAAAAAGATTTAAGACTATCGCATTAAAGGGGATGAAGTGTTCCATGAAAAGATTAAAGTTACATTTATAATACTAAAAAGAACAATTTTCCATAATATTATAGCAATTCAGTCTAATCATATGAGAAATGTTTCAGTAAAATATAGTTTTTACAAATATTCACATAGAAAATGTGGTGATATATTTGGAAAATGCCAAAAATTGATAATGAATATAAGATTTGTCAAAAATGGATACTACGCAAAACGTTAATTATTTTCATTTGTTTTTTTTTCAAAATTTAGGAATTTAAATTTTACTGAAAATTATACCAATTTAAGTAACACATAAGCTAAGTATAAAAAATAACATGTAAAATGTCCTCAACTTTTTTCAAGTATTAAATTTCACTTCTAGAGCTTTCTTTTCTTTATAACATTCAAAAGCGGATCCCAAAAATTGTGCAGAATTTCCAATACGGAGGGCGTGGTCTGCCCAGATTATCTCATGTCTTTGATATGATGCAATACAAACAAGAACGCTTGCGTTATCTAGTTATAGCTGGTAGGATAAGGTGCCTGTTATTATTCTTTGTATGGAACAGGAATACGTCTGTATTATACATTCGGTTTATTCGAGTCGAAAAATACATATAGCATTGTTTCATGTAATCTTAAAGTTTCTAAAACTCAAAAATTTATTATAAAATTCCATTTTTAACATATTTTATTAAAATTAACACAATAAATTTCAAATGCTTAAAAAATACACAATTATATTAAAACAGAAACATCTCGAAATCATCTTTTCAGACACGCTCTTTGATGGGATTTCCCAAAACTCACCCTCCGAAATCCATCTCTCACTCTAACACCGTGATAATGCGATAATTCATTTGCCCGTGCTTAGTACAGCCACATACACACACACACATACCCTCTATACTGCGCACATCACGTGTGGCGCCAATTAGGAATGAACGCGATCGCGCTCGCGCACAGCAACGTGCGTGCGGCCCTCGTGCTTCCTGAAATCGGGATCACGCGAGAGCCGGCAAAATCAATTCCATTTTGCTCTCTTTCTCTCTCTCTCCCTCTCTTTCTCATTGGTTTTCGCGCGGCTTTACTTGCACACGCGTTGTATACTTCGAGAGTTTTTTTTCACAACTTGGAGGGACAGTGCACGTTACCGCAAAAAAGAAAGCGCGAGCATTGATTGGTTTTGAGATATTTGCTGATTTATCGATTGCCCGACCGCAAATTGGTTTATTCCAGGAAAGTCGCGGCGCAAGCGCTAGGACTTCAATTAATCGGTAGCATCGAAAGCTGACGTCCACGCGATGGCAGCGGTGGTGCCTATATGGCTTTCGTCGTCGCGTTCTTTCTGATTTAGCGTCGGTGGAATTGTGTAAAGTGATTGCTCTCAAAATTAAGCGATTGCTATGATTGGCGCTCGTTGTCATGGGATTCAGTATAGGAAAAGCAATTTCGAACTAATATGTAATGGTGATTAGTTACATAATCAATTATATAAATCTGTGATCGAATGGCGGCTGAATGGTCCTTTAGATCGAGCTATTCTATTAGCTTTTGCAACGAGGTAGCAGTAAAATTAGAATGTAAATATAGTAGGCGAAAAGTTTGCATATGTTTTTCGAAAAAAATTTATATTAAATATGAGTTAGATACTTTTAAATACAAATACGTTTTTATATCATCACGAATTCAATCTTTAACTTTTTAAATAAACAGATATTTCAAAAATATAATTATTAATAATGATTAGTAATGAATTATTATTTTCAAAAATTCCCAATTTTCACTAAGTCACTATTAATATCTATAAATTTTTTGCTTTTATGATAAATAAATATCTTACCAAGTAATAACCCGGCCATCATGATAACAGTGTATATGTTCATAGACTTGACAACTCAACACAGTGAGTTTTTATTGCAAAAACAAGTTCTATCTGATGTGTAATAGAAAAATTGAATCCTATCAGACGTATATATTTTCTGTAACAAAATATTTATGATAACGTAAGTAGCAAGAGAAAAAAGGAAAAAGAAAATAAATTTGCATTTCATCCATCGAAATAGTGAACATAAATTTTCCTGCAAAATTTTGTTAAGGGTAGAGTACAGTTGAAAAAAAAATTTTTTTATTTTTAAATAAAATATAAATTGTAATAGACCAGCATAT